>JAMFTM010000218.1:0-34787 GCA_023522825.1 Diaporthe ampelina
GAAGACAAGTGAGTCTAAAGAGACTTCTACCATTCTCACCGGGATGATACAGATCTGAATACAATGCTGACCCCTAGTGTAGAGGAGTTGTCGAGGGCGCATGCGTCCTGAGCTGCGCGACGGATTCCCCATGCGTCTCACAATGCGGTGGTCTCGGAGGAGCATGGTGCGGTGCAAAGTACGTGAGAATCTAGCTCATCTTGACTTCGAGCCTGTACTTGAATGTATGCTAACTATTTCAACAGCGACCTTTGTGTATGTGACAACGGCTGGGACTCGGCAAGGGCAGCTCCCCCTAGCCCATACGACTTGTCGTTCATCAAGAAGTGGGCAGCTATCGGAGACTCATAGTATGTTCAGCCGCACTCCATTCCAGTCTGCATGTCACAACTGACATGATTTTCCCTCAAGCTCCGCCGGTATTGGGTCCGGTAGCCCTTACCCTAACTCCTCCGCAGCCTGCGCCCGTTACGACCAGTCCTACCCAGTCTTCATGCAAGAAAACGACCTCATGCCACAGGACCCTGCCGCAGCCTTCGAGTACCTGTCCTGCTCCGGCGCCACGAGCCCCGAGATCCTAGCCAGCCAGGTATCTGAGATGGGCACGGGATACGATCTCATCACCGTCAGCGCGGGCGGCAACGACGTTGGCCTCAGCGACATCCTGAACGCGTGTGTGTTCCAGTGGAACCCCTTCCGGAACTGCGAGGACGAGATGCAGGCTACCCTCAACGCCATCCGGGACACCCTGCCTGGCAACCTGGACAAGCTGTACGCGGGCCTGGCGGACAAGATTAACACTGGCCGCAAGGTTTATGTCACCGGCTATGCCACTTTCTTCGACAACAGCACTACAGGGTGTGATAATACCACTTGGTCATTCTGGTTCAACTCCGCAAACAAGCAGATGTTGACAACGCAGCGGAGAACGCTCATGAACGAGCTCACCTTGGCTACCAACGCGGCCATTGAAGACGCCGTGAAGAGGGCAGGAAGCGCCTTTGAGTACGTGGGATACGACCAGTACTTCTCCGTGCTACAGGGCCGCTTCTGCGAGGCTGGTGTGAAGGAGCCCCAAGGAGATAGGAACGGCCTGCTCTTCTTCCAGTGGACGAGCACCGACAACACATCGAGGTTGCTCCCCAGGGGCATGGACGAGTCTGCCCTCTTCGCCGCCGACCCCCTGATGGTACGAAGCATGCCTGAGCCTGAACTAGAGAAGAAGAGCCTACTGAGTCTCCTCACCGAGACCACCAAGCGGACAACCGAGGGCATTCTCGGCTCATTCCGGCGCGACGTCCAGCCCCGACAAGACGCGGGCAGCGGCGCCAGCGCCCCAGGCGTCAACGAGACCTTCCAGGGCTCCATCGAACAGTTCATCACAGAAGCCCAGACGCAGAACAACACCCTCATCGTCTCTCTCCCCGACGGCAGCGCCGCAGACCCTGCATTCCGCGGCCGCTCCGGCCTGGGCGTATCGGACTTCGTCTCCGACGACATCAAGCGCGTCTTCCACCCCCAGCCGGGCGGCCACGCCATCATCGCCAACCTGGTGCTCTGGCGCATCGTCGAGGACAATGCCGCGTCGATCAAGGCGGATGCGATCGCGCCCAGCGAGGCGTCTGGCTGTGACGTGCCGACGGCTGCGACCAGGCCCGACCTGCCGGCTTCTATCCCAGGCGTGAACACAAACTGCCAGGCGGCTGCGCTGGCGTGCTTGAACTGCTTGGGGAGCGCCAAGGGGTTTGGAATCTTTGGGTGTACTTTTAACTATCATTCGGATTGTAATGCTTGCGGTGGTGGTGATGGATGCCCTTGCTAATGGCAATACCCTTGGGCATGTAGGGTGTATGGTACATGTAGGCTCGTGATGAGTAGTCTTCTTAATGTTCATTTTACAAATATATAGTGCAGCTTCACATATTATTTCAGCAACGCCACCGCATTTTACAAGACCTCAGCACGTCGATGCATGGCCCCACTTCACTCAGACCTGCGAGCCTCCTTCTCCACATCTTGCAAGATAACTTCCTGCAGAACGCCGTTGCATAGAAGATTATTATATGGGGAATTCCCGGTAGAAAATTTTGTGTAGGAAGAGTTATATAAGAATTTGTTGTGTGAGAGATTGCCTTATTAGAAATCGTTCCACTAGAGAATCTCCTAGTATGGTCTTGGCTACAAAATATGACTTTGTCACATTGAGAACCCTGCGCAGGTTGTTTCCTACACTGCAACTATTGCTACATGGCGAACACCGGAGTGACGCTCACCATCCCGTCCTGCGGCTTATTGCTTTTCCCACGACTTATTCGAGGGTAGTTGGTAGCCCAGTAACTTGCTTATACTTGTTTGTATTCTAAGGTGCTAAAACCACGCTAATAACACGGAAATGTTATAACACATTTAATCTATATACATATTATTATATAAATAACATATTATATTTACTCTATAAATATAAGCCTAATATATTTAGGGATAGTACTAAAAGAAAGAGGGTATTCCTAATACTTTAAAACTATTTTCCATATTTAATTTAGAGTTTTAGTTATAAAGTAATTAGTATTTAAACAATATAACTAGGATATTTACTCTTATAATATAGTTAATTTATAATTTATATATATCTTCTATATATTAAAATACTCCTCTTAATTAGATTTATTTAATAGTATTATTACTATTAAATTGAGACTACTAATTATTAAGTAATTTGTAGTTAAGTTGTATTTCTTATGATTTTTTGAATTTAGGGTAGGTGTGTTTAGTATTTTAGTTAAAAATATATTACTTATATAGGGCCCCCTATTATTTATACTAATCCCCTCAAAATACTAAGAAATCTTCAAATTATCCAAGTAAAACTTCAACCTTATACTTTTTAATAACTAGAGCCCCTAGAATAAAATAGAAAGAAGTTTTAGAATACTAAGAATGCCCTCTTTCTTTTAATACTATTTACTAGCTTGTTAAACTTAAAATGGTTAAGTTGGCTTTTTATATCGACAAGTTTGGTGTGTCGCGATATTCCTGTGTTATTAGCGTGGTTTTGGCACCTTGGAATGTAAATGAGTGTATCTTATTAATGCGAACCTCGGAAATCTGATCTCATGCCGGCCCTGTTCGCCAATGGCAATTGTTGAGATCACACACAAAAGTAATGAGCTGCATTTGTCCCGAACCTAAATCTGTCTTGAGTGCCGCCCTACTCCGAATGCAAATTCAAACATTTCTCCTCGGACGATCTTCTTCAGCGACTGCTTCGCCTTGATTCGGCCATTCAGACCGTGGAGACTGCCAACAGAATCGTGGTATGGTAGCCCAGCCGCAGGTCGGTGATAGCAATGAGATCGCCGTCAAAACCGAGCACTTCCCACCGTCCGTCGGCGAAGTCGATGAGTTGGTATGAATATTTGAGGGGCTCCAGGCAGCAGCTCGATATGAATTAAACTTGCGCGCTCGTTCATTGCTCCAAAACGTCTGCCTCATGGACCTTCCAGACGAGCTGCTGCTCGAGATCTTTCGACTGTTTCAAGGGCTGGGTCAATTCAGACCAAGAATTCTTTCATATCGACTTGGAGGTCGATACGAAGATCATTCAGAGTGCAAGGCTGAGTTGCCATCGGCCCTGCGACATCAGCTCCCATTTACTAAATCCTTGCATTTATGTGAGCCCAACCTTGTCTTCTCTCGAGCGTATCGAGCAGGTGGGAAGCCATCCGAAAATCTGTCGGGGACCTCGTGTCTTCAAGATAGACGCAAGTCTCTACCGTGCTATCATAGCCAACGACATCCGGCCTTTTGCTAGAACATGCTTTCTAAAGGTTCAAGGGAGAATTCGGAATCTCGAGCAGATGCTTGAAGACTGGGACAACGATCCCTGTGATACCTAAAGCCCTGACGGCATACGTGCCGATATCGAAAAACATGGCCGCATACTGTCTTCCTAGGAGCCGTACAGGTCTGGTGAACATATCCGCGAAGACATCAAACTCGACGCAGCAGAGCTAGCTCCTCGAAAGGGACATGAACGATGTTGTGAACTCTTCGAACAGCAACAGAATATTCTGGGGGAGGGAATGTTCGCACGTGAAATTGCTCGTGCCACGGCAAGAAGCCGCACGAAACTGTGGCTATATGTCTCGGATATCCAGGATTTCGCAGCCGCTCAAGTGCTCCAAGCCGTGGAGTCGGCTAGACATTGGAGACCAGGATTTGGCACCCGATCCAGATCGTATAATCCAGTCTTGTCTGTCACGGACTCATGACTGGTACACGGCACGTGGTCAAGACGCAGATGAAGCCCCACAGTCGCTGCTATACGAGCTCCCTCTGGAGATGCGTGCGGCTGGAGCTTCCTTGGTTGGATTCAGACTCGACATAAGCACGCCTTTCAACCTTGGCCTGGAATTATCTAGTGATCAGCTTGACGGCCTCAGAGAGGTTGCGAGAGGACTGCAGTGTTTTGGCTTTGACTTTGGCGAGGCCGCTACTGCACGCTCATTCTTCGGGCGAACCACTGAGCAAATGGCGGGCATGCACAGTTACCTTTCTGCAGCCATAGGTGAACAAAGCGTCCCGACTCTTTCCTTGGGTCTCGGCGGAAGATTTAATAAGTAACTTTACCTAGTATTATTCATCCTGGAAATCTGACGAATACTTGGAATTGGCCGATAAAAATGCTTGGGCAAGTGACCGGGATGCGCGCACGGGTTGATCTGGAATCCCTATCGGGGACGTATCTGGATAGTGCAAGAGGCCATTGCGTGCTTTGGTGCACTGAAGCAAAGGTTATGGGGACTACCTACCCAATCCTAAGACCTCTTTTCTACAAAACCGACTTACAATACGTTTAGAGAGGAGAATATCTTAACTTCTAAGTAGTCAAATAGCCTCTTAGTGTCTTTCTAGTAATAATAGATTTATAGAGAAAAAATAATTATAGAGTTAAAAGAGGGTTATTAGAAAAAAGGGGGGTATTTAGGTACCTATCTATATAGGGGAGAAGTATCTCCCCCTCTCCTTCCTCCTTCTTTTCTTTAACTTTAATACTAACTCCTCTACCTTCCTCCTTTAAGATTAAGATTATAATTAGAGCTAGAAGCTAGAAGCTAAAAGCTAAAAGCTAAAAGCTAGAAGTTAAAAATCTATTAAAATACTATTTAAGAAGTTAAAACTTAAAAATAAACCTAATAAAAAGGGGAAAAAAGAGAATCTCTCTTAGCTAGCTAATATATTAAAGTAAGAAACCTACCCCTAAGGATTTAGGAGAAGGTCTCTTAAAAGGAAGGAGCCTCCTAAGTAAGTCTATTTTTACTCCTATAACCTCTTTTTCTTAATAACTATTATTAGCTTTTAAAGTTAGCTTAGATTTTTAAAGATTTTATATAGCCTTAACTATATATATTATCTTAACTATTAGATTAAGATAAATATTTTGGTAATAATTTTAAAGGTAGAGAAGATACCTAGGAAGTATAAGGTGGCTATAAGCCCTAGGGTATATATGGTGACCTCCTTGAGTACGCACCAAGTGTACGGTATGGGGTTGTTGTGGCTAAGAAGGTGTGGGCACCTATGTATACACTTCATTCACTTCAATCGAGTTCCAACCGCTACACTGTCTGTTTACTCTTTGACAATACCTCTCAGATCAAGATAAATTGTCGAGCAAGGTTGCGAGAAGTTTTCATGCGCAGGGACCGTTAAAATGAGATCTATATCCAATTCTATCCGCCCAAAAATCATGACTTGTTGTAGGATGTCTTATAGCAGCAGACATGAGTTATGGGCTAATGGGATGCATGTGATAGGTTTAATAGCAGGATAATAAGGATGTAACTTTGTAAAATTAGTAGATGGCTAGGATTCTCACTTTCCCCCCTCACTTACAGTCTTAACCTACCTGCGGGAACCAATCTGCAACACTCTCTGGAATGACTACTCGCCGGCCGGTCACATAAAACATCCACCGATACTAATAAACAAAATGTATGGCAGTCAAAAACGACTGCGTGGTATCGCATTCCTAACGGATAATCAAAAATTAGTCTGTCTTCGGAGAATAGACAGGGACTTCTCTATCGTTCAAGGCAGCCAAGTTTGATGTGTAATCACTGAAGACGTACATTTCTTTTCTAGCACTACACCGTGACTGTTAGCACCACTTATGGAACTGTCTCTTGGGTTTCATGACTGGTCTACTTACGGAACTCATAAACTGCTCTAACCTGGATATGTTAACCAGCGATCAACAGAGCTTGTTGGTGCACTCACCACTCCGATTTTCAGTTCAGCTAGGAAAGATTAGTCAAGCTTGTTGTGAATTGCAACAATATTCATTACTTACCGACATCGCAACAAAGAAAAGACAAAATAGACAACTCATGGTGTCATCTGGTGAAAGAAAGTTCATGTTAGCAATTGCGCCATGTGCCATCAAGATGAGGGGGCTTTTGCGGAGCCAAATCAGCTGAGCAATGTCACTTATTTCGCTGTCAGGTCGAATTTGAAGGATACCTACTTCCAGCCAACCTTTACTCCTGATTTTTTGCGTCAGATTAGCCCGCCAGTAAAGATTGAATCTTGGTTAGGCCCTGAGAACTTACATCGTTGTTGCCAGAGGGCTCGTTGCCAGTGGTCTCGACCTCAGGCTGAGTCTAATGATTAGGGTTAGCAATGATGACATCGAGACATCACGTTAGTGTTTGCTCTCCGGCGCCGGGACATACGCTTTTCTTGGCCTCCTCCAGGAAAGACTGTAAATCCCAAAGTCAGTATATTACGTATCCTGAGGCGGATATAAATAATAGAATAATACTTACGGCGACCTTCTGCTCACTGGACTTTGAAATTCGGTAATGTCAGTGTTCCGCATAGAAGAGGCTTGGTTGAAGCAGGTGTCGTGAATTCTTACAAGAGTCTCAGGAAACTCCTGCAACAGTAGAACATCAGCATATGAGCCACCAAAATCCGGAAGAATGGCTTACCTTCTGCTTCTGCAAGGCGCTCTAAGTATCACAAGATGTCAGTGTCTCCATAATTCTCTTCGACTTTCCGACTCACGATGATCTCGGCCTTTTTCTCCTACTAAGAGTTAGCGCTGGTCAGACACCTTGATTGAACGGAACTCACCTCGATTTTGGCTCTCACAGACTGGTGTCGTCATAATATGTCAGTATTTGTTCAATCCATGGTTTTCGTTTGTACTGTTTAGCAGAAGCACAAAGGATCCACTCACACCAAGCTTCGCCTCAAGGTTCTGCGGGACAGTGTTAGCAGCGTGGCTGATACATGACGAAGGATCATGGTACTCACGGCCTCTTGCTCAAAGAGAGCCTTGGAAGATTGAGAATTCGTTAGCATTTACTGACACGGCCGAAGTCAAGAACGCGCTATGCAAATGGATGGCTGGAGTACCTGGAGGTCTTTCTGGGAGCTCTATTATACTAGTCAGCACAACTTGAACCGAACTTAAGGTAGTCGTCCGTTCCACTTACGGCCTGTTGCTCGATCCAGTACTGAAAAGGCATGTTAGCAAAGAAGCCTCAGCTCCGATACAGTACAAGAGTTGGGAGGCTCTTTTATTTCCCATACGTTTTTGGTATCCTTGTCCTGTTGCTACTATCAGTTCGGAACAGTAAGTGAAAGAATACAGCGGTGCCTACAACAATCTTCTTCTTCTTCTTCTTCTCCTCATTGGGAGAGTTGGCATTGGTAGCCGGAACCTAGACGATGTCTATCAGTGTATGCTTGGAACATGAATTCGGATGTTCTCAGCCTACGGTAGCCGTAAATTTCTGTATGAGCATAGACAAAGACAATCAGCTTCTCAGAATTCGGGGAGAATGAAAAGAAAAAGCATGGGAAGCTCTACGCGTTTGTTTGAGGCCTTGCAAGTTGTGTCAGCTTGCTGTCGAAAACTGCTCACGGTGGGGTAAAAGATGCGGCTTACCGTGACGTTGGTGTTGGCCGGCTATCATCAAGAAAGCGAAATGTGTCAGTCCACAGAAAACTGATGTGAATAGTTTGGACTCAGCATCTCACCACAAACGACTTTGGTACGGCCTAAAAGGCAGTCAGCATGCTTCTTGTACGCATTGAATATTTTCAACGAAATTGACGCCTGTGAGCAGGTAGAAGCTTACCGCGCAGTTGAAGGACTTGTGGCCAAAGCCACCACATTGGAAGCATTTCTAAATGCATTCCATTAGCATGGGACAGATTAAAATTAGTGACGACCTCTGCGCTAATTTCGCAGGTTTTCAACGACGGGTGTATGTAGTTGTCAGGTCCGGATGAGCCATGGAGAAATGTCTGCAAAGCGGAAGCGATGCGAAAAGCCTGACAAAGAGCATCATGAAATGGTTTGACATACAATGGTGGGCATTTTGACGGTGCTGAGAATCAATAGTTAATCAGTACAAGTCCTAAGAAACATATGTTAAGCGTATTGACTCACGTTCTTGTTAGTCTGTGAGTCTATGGGTTGCGAGTAGGTTCATCAGTGTCCATACATCGTGAACGCACCAGCAGCCAGCTAACATGCGAACTTACAATGTATCGGTGAGATGCTGTGCCATTTGTCAGAAAAATACATGAGTAACCAGGGACGCAGCTAATAAACTTACATTAACGACCAGAATGTTAGTAAGAACCTGTTTAGATAATTAGTCAACTCGTATCATCTTCTAAAGTGCTCGACATGCCACTCACTGCGCTTGATTGGGGATGGAGAAAAAGAGAGATCTTCTAGTACTGTCCTTCTTTTTATACTAGGGGCATATAAATACCTACCTAGTAGGTATGTACAAATGACTGTGGCTCAACAGCTGATGTTTGGTGAAGCTTCTGAGGATGAAGAAACGTTACTGGTTGAGCTAATATCAAATGCCTGAGAAACATCAGATGCTCAGCAAATAGAAGGCCTTCATTAGTTGAATTCTCAATGGCTTCGCTCCATGTAAAAGAGGCACTGGAGTCCCACCAATGAGAAGCATATTGTCTACTTGGGTATCTAAAATTTTGTTCAAAATTCACATTTTTAGAATTGTCTCATTGGCTACCTTATTGAAAAGAATTGGTTCTGTTCTTTTCTTCTCCACCATTCAAAGTTTTGACCAGTCAGAAGCTAGTATTTCCCTGCAATGTCAGACCTCTGTAATTCCCTCCACTTTGTACCTAGGTACCTATCTTTAAGCGCAGGGGTCTGGCCTTTAGCCGTGACACAAGCCGGACCTGCCTAGGTACCTAGGTACCAGATATGTGGGTCCAGTGACTGCTTACTAATAAAATGGTGTCTTTGACAGTGAGCCAAATTCCAACGATCCATCCTTCTCGCGTCAACTGCATTCAACATCACGAACAGCAGCCAAAGCACCCAGCAGCCCAACAGATAAGTGAGGAAGCTCTAAACAAGGGAAGTGTTCTAAGCACAGGTACTTCAGTGTGCTAGCAACTTCAGATCCTCAGTTAACTGCACAGCAGATCTCAAGTGAGAACCATGGGCAAGGGTTCGAACAAGCGCAAGCGCGAGGACGCGAGCGTCTTTCGCGAAGTTTTGGCAGAGGCTGATGCTGCTCGCAAACGGTCAGATGTGTCTGACGCCGCAAGTTAGTTCCTGAAATCCAAGTTCAACAGCCCCCAACACAAGATCCTGGTTTCTGACAGTTGATGTCTCTCCACAGAAAAGCACGCAGAGACGTTGTATGTCTTGGCGCGCGACGCGGAAAAAAGGGCTGACAAGGGCAAAGAGCCTTCGATTTCAGATGAAGGCTTTCGAGTTATCCTAGATGGTCTGAGGATCATCATGGAGAAGGAAGAAGCCCTGGGGCTAGCCACCCGTCAGACCCAAGATCTAGAGTCGCGAACCTCTCGTGAAGACTTACTTTTGAAGTTGGGTGGCTTCTTGTCTGAAGTCACGAATGCTGTCAAAGAGACCGAGGTTAAATGCAGAGAAGAAGAAAAGGAAAGACTTAAGAACGAGCTAATGAAACAGGGTCTCGACGAGAAACAAGCTGGAAAGAAGGCCGGCGAAGGCTACAACTGGCAAGCGGGTTCCAGGACTGAGAAGTTGTGGCCCATGATAAAGGCAGAACAAAACCAAGTGAAGAACTAGAGGTCTTCTGGTCAAGGCGAAGCCAAAGCTCCTCAGACCCCTGTTTTGGACAGGGTGGAAAAGATGTGTGCAAGAGCTGGCATCTCCGTGGAGCACTACCTCATATACATCGAGAGCTACGATGAACGCAACCGCTTTGCTCATCCCAACCCTGTTCCTGCATTCGAGGACCATATGGATGCTTCGGGGAACATCGAGTGGTCAGCATGGCGGGCAGAATGGAAGCGTGCCAAAAAGCAGTTCCGCCAGGAGACAACTTCTGAGGCAGACAAGAAGTTTGCCAAAGATTTGTTGGAGGACTGGCTAAAGAGCCACATTAAAGAGTGGAATGGCGGACAGCCCAAGCTGACAGAAAGAGCGGAGCGAATGGTCAACGCAGCAAAAGTGAAGTGGGACAAAAGCCAGAAGAGTGCTGTTGATCGTCAGATGGTGGCGCCCCCAAGCCCTTATAAGAAGGGTAAGTGGGATGATACGGTGCCGAGGTGAACCGTCCCCAGCTGCGGTGGGGGACACCCTCACCTGCCCAAGTGGCGGTAAGCCGGATTAACATTTCGGAGTGAGGTATATAGTGTGTGGTTGTTGGGGGAGTAGTCTGCCTGCTCGCAAGAGTGGTAAGCCAGAATGTGATTTCCGGCGCAGGCGGCCTGGTTTTCTGTAGGGCCCAGAAAGCCAGGTGGGCGACGAAGTCGGACTCCACACCTCCTCGTGGTGTCGCCTGGTAATCTGACCTGCAAAGGTCAGAGCTAGCGTGGAGACGCAAATTACAGAATACTGCTTGCCTGAATAGTTCTATGCCTTTATTTCGAATTTTAAGTCCTTCGCCAGCGGACGCCATGCGTTCCGGATGCAAGAGCTCCACAAGAAATATGGTAGGCATCTCATGTCACGCTTGATGTGGTTTCCAAAATAGCTGACCTGACCTCCAGGAGATATGGTCCGCGTCGGACCGAACGAGATGTCATTCTGCACTATCGAGGCGTACCGTGACATCTACTGCCACTACACGGCGGGAAAGAACAAGCTGCTCAAGACACAGGCAATGGACAGCCACGACTACCCTAGGATTACCTCGGTGAAAGACCCAGTCGTCCACGCTGAGCAGCGCAGGGCTCTATCACATGCCTTCAGCTCCAAGGCACTGCGATTTCAGGAGGGACTGGTGCACCAGTACGTCAACCAGTGGCTTAAGCAGCTGGAGAAGCTTGGTGATGGCGGTAGGAAGCCCGTCAACATTACGGACGCATTCGACTGGCTCACCTTCGACATAATCGGTTAGTATTTATTTTACTCATTCTTGACTGAAATTTTGTTTCTAACTAACACAATCGAAGGCGATCTCTGCTTTGCAGAGCCCTTCGGCGCCGTGGAAGAGTGCTCAGGCCACTGGATCAGCGTGATGCTGGACGCGGTGCTGGTGAACAACATGGCGGAGCGGATGAACGAGAAGCCCTGGCTGAAGCTGGTGATCCCGCGCGTCTGGGGCGCCAGGTGGGACGCCATGGTCAAGAACCGCGAGCTGCACTGGAAGCTGTCCAAGGACAAGGCCAGGCGGCGGATGGAGAAGGGCGGCAAGCTGGACGACCGCGACGACTTCTTTGGGCACATGATCCGCAAGGACCAGATCACCGAGCGCTCCCTCGAGGGGAACGGCCAGACGCTTATTGTTGCTGGCTCTGAGACGACGACCTCGGCCCTGGCGGGGACGGTGTGGTACCTCCTCGACAACCCGGCGTGCCTGGCTGAGCTGACGAGGGAGATTCGTGGGGCTTTTGGGTCGGCTGAGGAGATCACGGGTGATTCGACGGCGAACCTCACGTATCTTCGCGCGGTGATCGAGGAAGGGCTGAGGATGTTCCCGCCCATTGTCCACAGGCTCGTAAGGGATAATCCGGGCCTGCCTGCCACCATTGACGGTCACTACTTCCCTCCCGGAACAATGGTCGCGTCTGAGAACTATACCATGGCCCGGGACCCGCGGTACTGGGTTGACCCGGACTCGTTCCGCCCGGAGAGGTGGATCGGAGATGGGCTGGCGGACGACGACAAGCGTGCACATGTGCCATTCTCGGCCGGCCCGAGGTACTGCCTTGGTGTCAACCTGGCGTACCTGGAGCTGAAGGTAATTCTATCCAAGCTTGTCTTCACCTACGATCTGGAGCTGGCGTCGAAAGATATCACGAGCTGGAATGAGGCCTGCAGGTGCTTTGGGCTGTGGAAGAAGCCTGCCTTGATGGTGAATTTGATCCCGCGCAAGACAATTTAGCTTGTTTAAGCGTTATTCAAATATATGTCTAGGTCTCTATTAATCTAATCTCTATCATTGGCGATGCGATACTTTAATTATTAATATGGTTGGAAAGGTGTGATTACTTTGCTCCCCCTGACTTCCAAGTCGGCCTCCTTCCACCACCAGTGCCAAAACTATCCAATCCCGTTGGAGACCGCACCCGGTTGAGATCAGGGATCTCATAAGATGCCAAGGTCCTCTGCCGGCGGACCGTCGCCCAAAAGTCATAACTTCGCTCCTTGTTCTTACGCTCGCGCCTCTCCCTGTCCTCACGCGCCTTGTCCGACTTCCGCCGCATCTTCGCCTCCCTGCTAGCCTCGGGCTCTAACTTCCTCGCGTCCTCCTTGAAAGCCTCCCAGCGCTTCTTGAGCCGCAGCCATGCCATGCCGCAGAAGATCTGCACGCGTGAAGAGAAGGCTGCCACAAAGGTGACGACGATGAGGAAGAAGGATATGGGCAGGCTGATCTCCCCGATGAAGGCCATCGTCGGCAGCTGGTTGTCCCACTCGATCACGTTCATGCCAAACAGCGAGGTGAAGAAGGACAGCGGCAGGAAAATGACGGTGAAGATGGTGAAGATCATGACCGACAGGTTCTGCGAGCTCGCCAGCTCCGTCTGCAGCCGCGACCACCTCACGTCGTCCACCTGCGCCTGGCGCTGTGCCATCTCCAGGAGCTTCTCGTAGTCGCCCCTAGTGGCCGCGACCCTGTCCAGCATCTCGGTCGTCTGCGTCTTGTACTCGGCCAGCCTTTCCAGCGCCTCGGTCAGGTACCCGCGCCCGTTGTGCGTGATGTCCCTTAGCGCTTCACCCTCGTAGATCTCGAGCATCCGGCTGAGCATCGTCGTCTGCGTCTCGAACAGCTTCATCAGCGTCCTCAGCTCGTCCTCCATGTCGCGCAGCTCCATCAGCGCGGACGTGTTCTCGCGGTTCTCCCGCTCCGCCTCCTCGATCTCGCGCTTGTGCCGCTTCTTGATCGACTTTGCGCTAGCCTCTGCAAGGTGCTCCTCTTCCGAGTCGACGTCCTTGAAGGTCTGCATGCGGAACTTCTTGAGCTTCCATGTCATGCGTTCGGTCTGGCAGTGGCATTCTGTCAGTAAAGGGTGATGTAATTAGGGTGGAAACAAGTTATCATACCAGTATTCCGATAGCCTCTTCGAAGATCCGGAAGATCTCGAGATCGGGATGTGAGGATCGGTCGAGCAGGACGGTGACGGCATGCAGGGCAACAAAGGCAGCGAGGTCCAGCGCATTCTCACATCTCCCGGTGAGATCACCGTTGAGCTCATTGTAGATGCTGTTCCTCAGATCGGCTTGCTGGAAGAGGGCTCCCTCTGACGGGCGAGACTCCCGTTTCGGAAAGAAGGTCGTCAGTGTTGTGGTGTCAATAGCCCACAGCCACAGCTGATCCACCATGAGCAGATTCCCATCACGGAGCAGCGCCTCGTGCTCGCTGTCTGATTCCGAGCTTGCAGCCTCCTTCTGGTTCTCAATGGCCTCGTGCAACAGCTTCGTGCCAACTGAGTATCTCTGCACCAGGGACTTGATGTCCTGCTCGTCGCTCCACGTCTTTCCTACAAAGGGCCGTCGTGGGTTAGCCTGCTTGGTAAGTTTGTACAGCATCTGGTCGTCATCGCGGGCGTTCGTGTCTCGGAGAGAAGGATATCCAAACTGGTCCAATGTCCGACGGCAATTCAGCGGTGGATCGTGGCCTATGTATTCCCACATGACGCGCATTTCGAGCGACTCGAGGTCAGCGATGTCCTCTGGTACAGGCCTTGAGCGGCCATGAGCAAGCCTTCGGGTCATAATGCTTCTGCGTCTTATGATCTGCTTGTATGTATCGAAATGAAGATAAGGAAGGTATACATAGAGGTATGTCGGCAACGGTCCAGCGTTCAACTGGGGGCTCGAGTATGACAGTCGAGGAGATGGTGCCGATTCGGGAGAGAAGTAATGGACAGCGGGCTTGACAAATGACGGCTGAGTCTGGGAGTGTCGACCTTGCACGTGCTTTGAGACCCAGTTCTCGTTGTTGAACAGCTTGCTAAAGTCCTGACGGTGTGTTTCTGACAATTTGTCGAAGATGTCCTTGACCCAGAGAGGGTTTGTGAAGGGCAGATGGATCCACATGAACTTTCTGCGGTCGGCATTAGGCCTCGAAAACCCGGCTGTAAAGTCCACCAGTGCTGGTGCCTTGCCGAATCTATCGTCTTGATATCTGAACCCTGTGTCGAAGCCTGTGTAGTCCGATGTTGCCCTTACGCGGTGCTCAGCGATCTCTTCCGTGTCTACGTCCTCATCCGGGGGTATTTGCCGGTCAGTCGGATCTGACATCGTACTCGCTGTCATAACACTACCTCGGCTGGGAGGACGCTGGAACCCAGGCGTGGACAACGCTGGGAGCGTCAGACTATGCGGACGCCTACCAACTGGGGGTGGTGAGTTCCCCTCGCTTGAAGTAGGCCTGGCCGATGGGAGTGTGACGACGATGTCAGGTGAGTCCGGTCGCCGCTGTTCCTGACTCCCAGAAACAGTAGACTTCAAGAAGTTATGCACGCCCGTCAGGATATTCAGTCCGCCTCCACTCCTGCTGTTGGGCCTATCAGCTGGATTCTGAGCCCCATCTCGCGCTCCGGACGCGCCGTGTCGCCGCGGGACACGCCTCAGGCGCTCCTCCAAGCACAGCTCGGGTCCTTTCTCGAGGAACTCTGCAAGGTGATATTTAGCAATGTAGAGGCGAATGTCAGACTCGAGGCTAGCATCCGGGTCCTCGTAGAATCCGATAAGCTCGACCTTTACATGCTCCTTCAACTTCAGTGGCGTGTGGATAGTCTGGCTGAGGGCCTCGGCCTTGGCGATGGCAGCTGCTAGGTCCTGCAGATAGGTGGCGAGCGTCCGAGGGTTTGTAACGCCAAAAGATGCACAATGGGCGTGGTCACTCTCAAGGGCAGAGTATATCGTCTCTTGTCTGACGTCCACAATGGCGGATTTGATGGAGACCAACGGAGCCGAGAACTGGACCTCGTCGGCATAATCCAGGCCTGAGCCAGAGAGCAGGGAGTCGATGGTCTCATAGAAGCTCCAAACTCTCATCTCACTGACGACGTCTGTAAAGTCTTCATGCATCTTAATCAGGCCCTTGTTTCCCACTCGGATTTCATTCACCAAGGATGGTGGCAGTGGCCGCTGAAGATGAAGGAGCCCCCGAATGCTTTCGCTCAGGTTCCTCATGGACATGTAGCTAGATCCGCGGTGTGGTGTTGCTGGTTCATGTTAGCTCTGAGTGACTCGATTCATATGGATGAAGTGACTTACCAAAGAAGGTGATGCCGTGGCAGTTGAACAGAATGGGGCGATACTTTTCACTTTTGCTTGCAATAAGCAGAGCCTTCTTCACCACCAAGCCGCCGATGCTATGCGCTATGAAGAAGAGAGGCCGAGACGCATGCTGCCCTTCACGTCGTTGAAACACTTTCTCTAGCAGATCCCATGCAAGACCCTCGAGCATGGTGCTGTCAGTCAGCTCGCGGTGCCTGTAGAGCAGGACCCTCGCTGTGTTTGCATAACGACGGATGCCCTGCCTGACCCAGAGATGGGCCGCCCTGGGAAAGTTGCCACCAATACCAGGCGTCAGGATGGCATCGCCAGCCAGCTCCTTGATGGTGGGCTGGGATATCACGTCGTCGTGGCCAGGCTCGCCGAAGAAGTTGTCCGGGAGGGGATCCCGGGTCCATGTCTCGACAGGGTCCGCCCCTGGACATGGGACGGTGATGATATCGACCTTGGTCTCGTTGTAGCCTACGCCGCCGACCTCGCCGTCGACGTGCGCGAATCCCGGCTCGGGGTCCCAGTGGGACATGCTCGTCCGGTTGGACGCCTCATGCTCGCTGACGCGCACTGCAGCCAGCTTGCCCTTGGTTGAGCTCGGGCCCGGGGTCGACTGAGGCGTGTCGTGAGACTGTGGATTCGACTCCGGAAATCCAGGTCTAGACGGGAGGGGGTCGGATGAAATGCGCTCTGGCGAGTCCTTCAGGTCGTCCTCGAGTCTCGAGTCATCGAGTGCGTCTGCCACATCTGCAGGCACAGACGCGGATGCAGACGTGTCGGATTGGCCCTGCGAGACGAGGGGCCGACGGTCCATTTTCAAATGCTGCTAAGCGCGCTTGCGGGAAATTCACGGCTGCGGTGTGACTGTAACATATCTTCCGCCAACGACGTCGATAGACAGACCAAAAAACAGAAAGATCGAATTCTTGAGAATTAAAAAATAATAGCGGAACCGTGGAGCCTGGAGAAATATGACCAGCAACAGTCTCTTACCTCATGAGCCCATGAGTAACAAAGGTTGCAGGCTCCAGTCTGACATGCCCCGGGGCTGCGCCTCCGGAATGGAGGGTCACGAAGCCACAGGGCGCCAATCCTTCAGCGAGGAAATGCCGGGGCGTGTTTGCCTAAGCAGCTGCTCAGGAGCCGGCGCGCAGGAGCTGAGCCTGCTGAGTCCGCTGAGGCGCATCTGACCCGAGAGACGATCCACACTAACGCCGATCGGTGTGGTCAGAAAGGGGTGATCATCTGCTCCCGCCGAGATGCAGGTGGGAGCTGCCGAGATGCCGTGCTGGGCCACCTGGGGTCTCATCCCGTCCACATATTGTGCCTATCAGCCGGGTCACCGACTATTGTACGCTGCAAACATTTGATTACATATGACTAATAACAGCCCACCTAAGCTTTGCCTAGGCAGATATGCATCGCTTAGGTCTCTACTGTACATATTGTAATCATTTTTCTGGGTCACTCGTAGAACATCGTTTCCTTTCGTGGCCCCTCGTGGCCCTGCAACTCGAATCCTCTGCATCATCGAGAATTTCCACATGAGCGGAAATGCAGGTAAGAAACTCGATCTCACTCATGGTCTGGGATGACTGAGAGCACCGAGATCTCGGCATGAGCGCAGCTGCACGTCTGGTATGTAATGTGACTTGGATCAGTCAGAACATCATCAGAAAATTTCTGGGAACTACTCCATTCTTCTTTTGGCAATTCCGTGGCGGGAGGGATTCGAAGGATTTGATGTGCCGCTGCGAGTGAGTCGTCCACATACACTCTCAAAAGCGAAACGTCCAGTGGTGTAAACTTGTCGCCGTTTCGCGTGTCAGATTATCTTGCTTTTATTTGGAATAGGCATCATCCTTGGCCAGAAATTTCTGCTTGCTCTGTACTTATGGATCTTTTCCTCGAATACTCAGAGTGGCCGACAGTAGGTTCTAGCTGCGATGAGCGTACTTGAGGATACTGTGTGCTGCAAGTAATAATTTCCGGGACCTTGGAGTCATGATCATGCAAAGCGGAGTCCTCGTTGCCTTGGCATGGTGGGCCAAATCCAGGTACCAATCTTTGACCAAGTATTTCACGACATGCTGGATTCGCGCCCGGTTACACTCCACAATACAAGCAATCCTGTAACCGATGATCACAAATCTACACTGAACATTGGAATTTTGTTGCAATGACTTCAGCCCTGTGTTTCGGATGCTCATTGCCAGTCATGGAGTCCAGGTTTTGCTGCTCATAGATGGACTCGTTATCGTATTTAACTACTGCTATCGACATCGTATTTTATTTTTTTTTTGAACGCTGGGTCTTGAGCGTTTACGACTGTATGAAGGCGCTGCGTATGGCTCAGGCTGTATACGGAATAGAAACGGAACCAGATAGATGGACTCGAGAGTGCGAGAGTATAGCACAAAACAAATATTTAATCTGAATACTATTTTATCATTGGCCTGGTTACATAACCTAGCTCTATAGACAATAAACAAGTGGTTTGGTTTCTAATCCCCAACACATATAACTCGTATGTGGTGCTTTCATACAGTGGTCAATGCTCAAGATCCAGCGCTCAAAAAAAAAAAAAAAAAAAAAAAAAAAAAAAAAAAAAAAAAAAAAACCAACGCCAATAGACAATACATATATTCAGGTTTCTCCCACTATATCTTCACCGCATGGAATACCCAGGGAGCTCGACAGGTGAGCGGGCGCCCGCGACCACTTGCATCCCCGGTAATTCGGACGGAGTACGTTCTGTGGCAGTATCGTGAAGTTCGGAGGGGTACCATCTGCTGGTCTGACTTGTCTTGCCGCCATGAGCAGATGATTGCGGAGCGCTCAACCATGGCTGATCAGTAGACAGTGACTGATCAGTCGTAGGGCTTAACTGTCGACGGGACTTGTCTCTTCTCAGCAAGTACACCACCGTCACGACGCTTCCGCATACCAAAGCCAACCCTCCGATAACACCACCTATTATCGCGCCGAGGTTGTTGTTATTGCTTGAATTTTGGTTTTCGGTGGAGCTCGGAAGATTGGTCGCTGATGAGGAGCTTGCCACATCACTCGGGGCGGTGACTGTAGGAGACGACAGCGTTGAACTTGCTGCTGCCGATAGAGAAGGCGATGAAGAGCTTGTTTTTGCGTCCACTGAAGAGGACGACGAGATAATGGTAGTCAAAGGTGTCGGTGCGGCAAAGAATTGAGCTCGGTTCGCGTCAGGACCACAGTGAAAGTAGGTATAGTTCTCTTCGTCGGAGAAGGAGAGCGAGATCATCTGACAGTATCGGGAGGAAGGATCGCTCTGAGTGCTACAGGGCCAAATGTTAGAAGACCAGTTGTCAAGCCGATGAGGCCAACAGGGGATCACGAGGATGCTCGGGGCACACTTGCCATGTCCAAGTGGTGATGGACGATATTCCGCTCAGCACACCGCAGCCACTTTTGCAACTGCTCTGGTCGAAACAGTATCCTCCCAATCCGCAATCTGTCGCGACAATGACCGTTGTCGGACAGAAGCCCCAGAGCCCATTTGCCGTGTCCACGCGACAATTGTAACCTGGTGGTCCTCCCCAGCTCTTTGAAGGATCTCCATCCTCATATCCACAGATAGAAGGGGCGTTCTGGGACTCGTAGTCTTCCACTGCGGCTCGAGCCTGGCGGACATAGGGTGCGGGAGTAATGACAGGGGGCTCAAGCATTACGAGTGCGTGCACAAAGCATCGCAAAAACGCCAAAAATATAACGATTGAAAGTTCGGGCATCCTAGATAAGATTTTGGCCCGGTAAGGACCCGGAATATCACGCCTTGTTAGACCACTGATGGGAAGACATAGGGAGGAGGAGTTGGAGCAGACAAAATCCATTGAGTTATGGGTGTCAGGAAGAAGCCAAGGGGCAATAAGGCTCTCGCCTCTTGATGTTGTGTGGCTAATTTTACATATGTAACGCACCATTCACCAACACGTTACCGGTAGCACCAACAGAGGACCCCAGCTCCAACATGCAGCGAATGGCGGGGATCTCTTCAGGAACGCCCCCGACGCCTTGGCGATATTTGCCGCCGCGCTTTCTTGAATGCGGATGCGTAGGATTTCTCCTTTCCAGCGATAAGCCGTTTGTAGACTGACTGTGTGTATTTCAGAATCACTTCTATTGAACATGTGTGCACTTGAGAAGGCAGGCAAGATAGTATACACTATTTGATTATAGTGTGACTCAATATCCTATTGAAACAGCTACTTCTTTGCAGAAAGAAGAAAACGGAAAAATACGCGTATCATCATCAGGATCGAAGTCAAATTGCCAAAGGATATAGGGACGCGCGATTGTTTCGTGGATAAAGGCGCCTAATCCTCAAATCTCTTTGGTCGTGATGGAGGCCACCCGCAGTGGGGGCGCCTTGCTGTACCAATGGGAGAAGACCTGTTGGGTGTTGGTTGCAAATTCAGCTAAGATTACCACGGCACCAACGCGGTCCGCCCAGACTGTCGTGGAACCTTAAGATTCCGAGCCAACTTGTTCGCGAGGCTCCGGGCTCCAACGACAAGCTTCACTTTGCACTCCAACCACATGCTCGTCTACGAGTATGGCGATGACTTCGTTTCGTCAGATGCTCCGGCTTCTTGGCTGCTGGCCGCTGGTAGCAACGTTCTTCCTGGTCGGTCTCTTTTTGCACCTGCAGGGCGCCCGGCTGACGCAGACTGCACGAGTGATACCAGAGCTTATAGCTGACCCCCTGAAAGATACCGTGATAGCCGGTGGTAAGTCTGATCCCTCAAATCGCATCCGTGGGCATCTATCTAAATCCTTTGTAGCGAAAGGCATATTACCTGAGAGCACTATTTATGCTCACGTGCATGCGATTGTGGACTCTGATAGCCAGCGCATTCCCAAAGTCAACTGCCACGACCCAGACTTATCTCGATACAAGGAATTGAAGCCCGCTTTCTTTACACCCAAATCTCAGACGCCCTTCTTCTTTGTTTTGAATCTCCGGGAGAGCCTGCATATCCTGCCCACCCTCCTTAGTAGCGTGGTAACAGCAATCAAGTTCTTGGGTCCTGAGTATTGTGCCCTCTCCATCGTGGAAGGCAACTCACCAGATGGAACCGCCGATGTCTTGGCCGCTCTCGAGGGCTACCTGAAATCCTTAAAGGTCAGGACCTATTTCGTGCTCTCAGCCGACAACATCGACCCCAGTACCGACTCCCGTTTCACAAAACTCGCCACCTTGCGCAACATGGCCTTGAAACCAATTGTTGATGAGCCAGAACGCTATCGTGACGCTACAGTCCTCTTCATCAACGATGTCGCCGCCTGCCCAGATGACTTGCTTGAGCTCGCCTATCAACGCAAAGTTCAAAACGCCGATATGACCTGTGCTATGGACTGGATCTTCGGAGCCGGCGATAAGCCTTTGTTTTACGATTCTTACATCGCGCGTGGCATCAGCGGCGATTTATTCTTTGAGATTCCGCCCGAGACCGGAAGCTTCGCCAAAGCCCAAGACCTGTTCTGGAACGATCCCGAATCACAGGCGCGATTTAAGGCAGGACAGCCGTTGCAGGTGTTTGCTTGCTGGAACGGTGCCGTGGCGTTTCCTGCTCGGCCGATCGCAAGCCGGGAGGTCGCGTTCCGGGCGGCACGGGCGGACTTGGGCGAGTGTTATAATGGTGAGCCGGAGATCTTTTGTAAGGATCTATGGGCTCATGGCTATGGGAAGATTGCTGTGGTGCCGTATATCAATTTGGAGTATTCAACGGAAAAGGGTCAGCGAATCAAAGATGAGAAGGGGTATACTTCTGCTACCGCGACGTCAAAGTCTCAATCAGCAGAGGATAGAATTGACTGGCGAGGACCGCCGGAAAAAGTAAAGTGCATGCCGACATTTGATAATCAGTTTTGGCTGTCATGGAATGATACTCTGGGGGAACAAATACAGGGTACATAAAGGAACAGAAGAAGACACGAGAGATAATGAAAAGTTTCTGAGACTTGCCTTGTCATATTTGGCGTGATGCTCCAGTTACGAGGGCGTGTACAGACCGTCCACTCAGTCTACATTTACGGCCATAGCAGCCAGTTACTTATAGAAGATCTTGCTGCATTCTAATGTACCTGAATCTTCCAAAGCTTAGCCTCCTTTTCCACTGCATACGAATCGGGCAAACCCTCCTCTAATGTTAACCTTATCACCCGGCCTTCTGCCTGCTCCGGTATGTAAGCCCATTGTGCCAGTGACGATGTCTTCCATAGGGGTATCCCATGTCTAGACTTCGACTGCCAAATAACAAACGCCAGCAATATAGCAGATCCAACCTCGACGACTAGCGGTAATCCGTACCATAACCAGTTGACTTGCACGAAGATAACAACATCCCGGCTTATACCCTCTTTGAGCTGGCGGTTCGGCCCGGATTGCAGTGCACCAGTCATTGCTTCCGTCATCCTCGCAATCCAAATGGCGATATCCCCACCAGACACGGACGTTGCGAATATAGGCGGCTTATCGTCGGTCTCGTGCCACGTCTGCGGTCCCTCCACGCTCGAGATATCAGATAAAAGATTCACCAAGAAGAAGTCCAGTCCCTTCCAATCCCGAACACCGATCTCCATTGGCTGGATGCCTGTTCTCTTAAAACCAATGCTACCTGACGGAAGAGAGTCCCTGGCATCATCCAATAGTATCTTCTCCCGGTCCGCAATCGCGAGCTCATTGCCCTCCACTGTGATTCCCGAGTAACGCCACGCCACGGCTGACACCTCGCACTCCGTAATATTTTCCTCCAGTTCGCCCCCAAAAAGGAATGCTGGATCCCGCTCGTATTGTGCTAATGTGACAAGGCTAGAATATGACTTGCCGCGCTTGGGGCCTCGGGAATGCCAATCGAAGTACTCTGAGGAGCTTGCGATCGACACATATTTTGTCGTCGTAAAGTATCTTCCGATAGGGAGGTGGTCGGATCTTAGTACCACGCCGCCGGGTGTCGTCATTTTGCATCTTTGATCTAGCGTGCCATTGTAAGGGTCTACTGGCTCGTCGATAATTCGGATGCGATCATAGCAGGTCCGATTCGCAGTCGTAGCTTTGGTTACATCTCTGCATTCGTGGCCAAAGCCTAGAGTGAAGAATGTGTCGTTCCAGGCGCAGGAGGATGTACAGTTGAAGACTGGAGCGATCTTGGAGTTATACAATGCTCCGAGGATGTTGGCACGTATAGACCAGTCAAAGGTGCTTGGATATGGGTCAGTACCATATCCTGAGTCTGTGAAGGTAGCTACAGTATAATTGTATGCCACGCCGAACGTAACGGACGGGTTTCTGACATCAACTTGTCGGTTTGTATAGCTAATGACCTGTTGGGTGAACGGACCAACGGCAGCTGACAAGATAGTGATGAAGCATCCGAGAGAGACCATGTCGATCTGGAATCGGGCCAGTAGAGAGACGGACCCGAGAAATCCTCGACTAGCCTGGTCGAAGAGCTCGAAATCATACATACGGCGAGGGTGTCGCAGATGTAGCCACTTCAGCTGGCCGATGCTAGCTCCTACTGGTTCCAAGAGAAGCGCTTTCGACATAGTGGCAAGGGCCGAAACCATTGCATTGAGCGAGATCTTCTGTAGCCAAGTATCCAGAGGGCGATTGTGCATCTGAAGAAGAATCACGACAAGCCATATCTGACAGGCCCAGCTGGCAATAAGTGATGATATTTCAAGAAGCCAAGAATTTTTCAAGACGGTGTGTAGCGTGGTAGGCCTGGGCTTTTGTTTGACTGATTTTTGTCCTTGCGTCGATTCATCAGTGCGGGAACTGTCGTATAGCGAAGTACTTGTTGCATTTTCCAAGTCGCCTTGGCTGCTGGTCCGTAGCAGTTGCGTCTCAATAGATCGGCAGCGATGACTTCCCGAAGCCAACGAGATAGTGTTCCCATGCAGTGACGAAACCTCGTCTCGGTTCTGTTCCAGGCTCGCCATACCTGGACATTTGCCGCGAAAAATTTGAATTAGATCAAGTTCATGTGTCGTGGCTCCCTGAACCTCCAAAATTTAGATGGTAGCAGGTGGACAGTGAGTAACAGTACGTTTTTTTCAAGAACAAAAAAAGCTTCAGCTGTTGGTGCGGTAGACCTCAGGACACGACTTCTCAGTGCGTGCCTTTATAGTTTCTTAACGTGGGAAGTCAAGACGGTGTAACTCAAGTTAAGACATGCTGGCAGCCGCAAATCGCATGCAGTGTGGGTACTCAGCCACCCCTAAGCATTGGGGGCTGGATATTAGACTTGTGCAACCCTACCTAAAGCAAAGTCAGAATAACATATTTTCAAATGAAGAAGTCTAATCTTTCCGTGTGTCAGTACAACCGGGTCTTATCCTCTCGGCAGCATCATGTGTTGCAACTTTTGTGCAAGAAGTGCTAGACTAGCAGGAAGGAGACGAAGGAAGAATGGACGATGAATGACATGGTATGAAACCTACCAGGGTGGCGCGGGTAGGAGGCTGGGAGCTGAGCTGGAGCATGTCGTGTTTGTATCACGACAAGGAAGACCATAGGGTCGACAAGGTGACTGACTGATTGTGCATAACGGACCCCATTCCGTGACGGCAGTGCTGAGGGACAACATGGACGCGGGCTGATTGCCCAAGCACCGTTACACTTAGCCCACCTGCCTGCCTGTAACCTCTGGGCCAGCCCATTGACGGGCTTGCCTCTAGGCTTGGCCTGACCTGATCTCATCCACCACACTCCTGATATTATCTTCATTTTTGCTCTGGGCTTGGGGGGGTGCCTTGTCATAGCCTAACTTAACGATGGCATAGTAGCAGTCAAATATGAATTGTTGCATCTTGAGCATGTCCTCTCAAGATGCATGTCAACATGGTTGAGAGTAGTGTGGGTATGGCAACCACATAATATCCGTCCATCAAAGGCAAACATATGAAAGAACAGTGGCAGGCTCACATGCACATACAGTCTCCTTTAAAGGCACATCAGACATAAAATCAAACTTTACACATGAATTCTGAGGTGGACTAGAGGTTGGTGGCATATGAGTTGATGGTGTCTGGAGGTGGAGCCAATATCAGAACCGGGCCAAGACCCGGGCACAACTCGGAGTTAAGACATGACCAGGACTTATTTTGCACTCCTCCACCTCACCCTCCACACACTGGCACGCATCTGCACACATTCTATCATGCCCTTCACCCTTTTAGACCAGCATAAAAACAAGATAGTCCCACCACCAGCCCGCACCCTCTCAGACTATCCTCACCTCATGAGAGCATCAAAATACCAAAAGCAAAAGGGTCTGGCCGGGGATTGAACCCGGGACCTCGCGCAGTGAGTGTTCAGGGTGTTCCCTAAGCGCGAATCATACCACTAGACCACCAGACCAGTTGTTGTTGTTGAAATCCAACATTTGGTGGGGTCTATAAAGGCTGTGCAGGCTTGGCGGCGGAGAAGCCCTAGTGTGATGGATCTGGTGGGCCTGTGCGTCCTTAGCCCAGTCGGCTACTGTTGTGACTGCGTCTGCACACAAACGAGTCGAAATGATGGCTCAAATCTCTCTGCTCAGTAGCTGAAGCAGATTGCATCTACTTGAATACCATCACCAGATTTCGGTGCCAATTCCAAGTCTGTCATTGTGTTCCTCGCACAGTATGAGTCTTGAATATTTGACTACGTCAGGGGGCAAATCAGCAGAATATGGCTTGGCCTAGCAGTTGGTCGTACGAAGCCGTCGTTGTGACAAGATGAAGCTGTTTGGTCACAGCAGATCTGAACACGCGGGTTTTCCCTCATCCTGGCCACTTCTCCTTCGGCAGAGGGCTTTTAACACGCCTTCCTTGAATTTGCCAACTATGAGTTCGTGCCTCTTGATATTGCCTTTGACCGGTTCCGTGTCGAACGGTTCACACAACACCAGCACGATTCGACCACCCTATTGTATGGTCTGGTGTGTCCCAAGTTTTTTCTGGTCACCAAATCCTTGGACCAGCAAGTCTTGTATCACAGCGTCTGTAAGAACACCACATATTGGGCCTCCTCGCATTATTGCTTCAAGTTCTCACAAGACACTGTGAATCATCCAATACCAGCTCTGGGTTTCCCGTAGAGTAGCATGTCTAGCATGGCCTTAAGTCAATCATGTGACAATCTCACGCATAGAACGTCTTAGGGCACGGCCTCGCTTAGAATAATCTCTTCAAAGTCGACAGGCACGGACCAAGACCTCATCACTCCTGGGCAGCAACTGCATGATGACGGAGCCATTCTCATCCTCTCATCACTGCCTCATGCTGCGACTTGGACCTATTGGTCACAATTTATGCCACACGGGTAATTCATAGCGAGATCGGATATTCGCACCCACCAAAACGGATAGTACACCCAAGCCCCAAGGGATAGCCTCTTATAGGACAACCTCCTATGGGATAACCTCCTATCAGATAACCTCCTTAGGATACCCCCCTATCCTCCTATAGGATACTACATAAGTAGAGAAATTCTATACTATCTACCAAATCTATGAGATAATTGCCTGTGATTTGGTATTAAAGTAATTACTTTGATCTCCGAGTTCCTTAGTGTTGGTGTACCCTCTGTTTTTTAGGTGCGAATATCCGATCTCTTTATAGCTGGGTGAAACACAGTACGAGAACAATCACTCAAGCTCCAGGGCTGTCAGAGTCCTTCCCACACAACCAACACACCAAAACTGCTCATGGAGCACGCCAAACACGGGGGAGTGGGAGGGGGGGTTACTTGAATCATTTCTGAGCACTGATTCTCAAGTTCAAGACGACCATCGCTTGACAAATGCTGTGCTATCCTCATCAGAACCTAGAAGTACACTGAAGCTATCTATGAAATTAGCGCTGGGTGCACACAAACAGCCAACCGCCACCTTCAAGCATGTTGGCGCAAGACGGAGTGACCATGAGAAACGAGGGGGTTTATCCCGATGAATGTAAGCTGCAAAAGCATGACTTGTCACTTTACCCAAGGTGGAGTCGGGGCGATGAATCATTGCCCGCCAGTCATCGAGCCTTCCTCACTCATCTTCGTTATCATTGCGTTCTGGGGCATGTGGCCTTGCGAACTGACCTACCAATATTCTACAACCACTTAATCAAGTGCCACCAAGTTCCAACTGGCCGCCCTGTTCTTTCGTGTACCCATCTCATTCCAAGCGGCGATTGGCAACATGCAACTCCCAATCTTCCAAGGCGTTGCCCTGAACTCGTTGAAGCCATCAAGCGTGGTCTCGCTAGGCGGTATCTCCTACTGGGTAGAAAAAGCTCCTAGGGTAGAGCCTCTACCCAACGAGCTTCTCTGCTTCTCAAACACTAACCTTCCTCAATCAAGTGGTCTGTACCCCAGGAATACGGATACTCGTATAACAACTCAGGGGACTTTATCCCTGTGGTCGTCTTCAGCCTCAAAGACAACCAGCCCACCAAAGATGGCCTCCTCAAGAAATTTGCAGGTTTTTCCCATCAGGATGATGTCTTTCACACAAGCTTCACCGAGGGAAGTGTTCTCATTCTGCGATTTGATGGGCTTTCTCCTCCAAAACCTACCCTCCCAGAAACGTTGACCGAACACCTGAGGGCGACATCGAGCAACCTCATATACTTATCGTGTCGACAGGATGTGCTCCCAGACGGCCCCTACTTCCTCCTTGGGAGCACTTTGCATCGTGCTTGGAGACTATATCCCGATACGAGCGATGCTTTCTCAGTCTCCGTTCTACCTGCTGAGTCTGGACTTCCGTATGAGTATGCATGTCCATCCATTCAATAACTTTTCATTGCTCTCAGTACCTAATTTAGCCTCTCCAGATTCGAGCCTCTGAATGCTGGGGCATATTCGGGACTGCACAAGGTGGTGGCGGTTCCTTCGAGACTATACTTCCAAAAGTCAGAGACAAGGCCGCTGGACGGTCTCCGCGTCACAGTCAAGGACAATTACAAACTTTCAGGTATCGTACAGACAATGGGTAGTAGGTCTTTCGCCAGACTGTATGGACCACAGACTCAAACTGCCGAAGTCATCCGGGCTCTGGTTGATCTGGGCGCGGTGATCGTCGGTACAACAAAGATGGGTGCATATTCTGGATCTGAAGTCCCACCAGAGAAATGCATCGATTATTTCCCGCCGCGGAACCCTCGCGGCGATGGCTACCAGGGCCCTTCAGGGAGTTCCAGTGGGGCTGGCTCGACTGTGGCGAGCTACGACTGGATTGATATCGGAATAGGAACAGACAGTAAGTCAGTCTCGAGATTGTTGTCATTAGACCATTCCCACTTACCAGTTGAAATCGCAGGTACTGGAAGCATCAGAATGCCGGCCGCTTCGTACGGACTGTGGGGCCTTCGCAGTACGTGGTCCTCCTTCTCAATGGACGGTATTGTGGCGAATGTCCCGTGAGTATACTTGTGCAGCAGCTCCCTAGCCTTTACTGTTCTGACTTTTCGAAGCCAACTCGACACCGTCGGTCTCCTCGCTCGCTCTCCTGGTCCTATTATCGAGGTTGTCAAACATTGCACCAATGCAACTGAAGGGCAGCAATTTGTGAGTCTCGCCCCTCGTCTTAACAACGCCTTCACTGACGAAGAACAACCAGAAGCCAAGCAGCATACTTTATCCGACAGACTGGTTCCCCATGCGGGACACTCAGCAGCAGCGCATGATAGATCTCTTCTTGGACATCCTGACGAGCTCAATGGGAATAAAGGTCCGGAAGCTGTCGCTGGAGTCCGAGTGGTCTCGGACAGGCCCAGAAGGCATTCGAGACATGACGCTGTCAAAATATCTTGAAATGGTGCGCATAGACTCCGCTGTATTGTACGCTTGAGAATCTGTCTAATCAGTTTCAACTGAAACAGTCCATTTATTGGCCAAATTACTACGACGGGTACCACAGCTACGATGACTTCAGGACCGAACACATGGAGAAATACGGTCACAAGCCATACACGAGCCCTTTCATGACTAGGAGATGGTGAGCTCCACTGAATCTGCATGATGGCATCCCAATTATGATGACGAAAACGATGCTAACAATGTGTTAGGGGTCTTGCAAAATCAATTACAGAAGACCAGAGGAACCGGGGTCTAGAAGAGCTTCAAGTGTATTACAGCTGGGTCCGTGACTTCATCTTGAGCCCAGGAGACGAGCAAAACATGATCCTGCTTCCTCTCGGCCGCCCGGGTGCCAACTATAGGGACACTGTTCCACAGCCTGGGTATGTCCAAGCATGAATGAACGGTCCGGGAAGGACAAGGTACTGACGAGTAACACCGCAGCGGGGAATTTTCGGAATCGGCTTACGACCCAATTGACTTTTGTACCGTCCTTGGCCTACCCCAGGTCGTAATTCCCAGTAAGTCTGCTAAACATTGAACACTTTGATTCAGGTTTCTTCCTCGATATTTGTGCAGAACGAAAAACTCATGCGATCCTAGTCGGTCAGAATCCCTACGAGTCTCGCATTACCGACCGGACAGAATACGCACCGATTGTTGCGACCTTGGCCGGCCCAAGAGGTAAGTCTCACTCTGAAACTATAAACATCATCGCTCCTCTGATCATGGTACAGGGAGCGATATCGATCTGTTGAGATTGACAGAGGCAGCTCTGAAGGACTCCAGGTGGCCGGTTGAGGTTCTCACTGGCAGGTCATCGTTTCTAGTTGGAGACAATGAACGGCATGTCAGCGACAGTGGGAGCGGGGATCCAGACGAGGATAGGAATCCTGACGCAAACCATATAACGAGATTATAAAAATACACTATTTTAGAGCTATTCTAAGAGAACCCATATAGCCTCTCTTTACCCATATTTATAAGTCAAGTTAGCTATCTCTCAGTTACTATAGAGCTATAGCTATAAAAAAGAGGCCAAATTCTAGCTAAGAAAAAGAAGATAAATATCTCCTATTCCTCCCTTCTTAATAGGTCTATAATACTCTAAATATTATTTCTTATTTCTTATAAGTTATAATATCTAATTATTTAACTAATTAGATTATAAAAATTATTCTTCTTTAATATATATAATTTCCCTTAATTATACCCTTTTATTATAACTAATTAGAGTTATTTTCCCCTTTAGGATAAGTAAATAAAAATTATATTTAATTAAACTAAGTTTTATTATTATTATATCTAATTAAATTAAATCTTTTAAACTAACTTTCTAATTAAGTTATATTAATTTTATCTTTTTAAAATAAAAATTAATAATATTTTTAATTATATTTATTTATTTATACTTTTATTAACTTTAAATATTCTTTAATTATTTTATTAAAATATAATTTACTTATATAAACTCTATATTATTTAAATTATTTTAATAAATATTTTTTAATTATATATTTTTTAATTATTTAAATTTTTATTTTTAATATTATTTCTTATAATTTATATAATTTTCCTTAAAAAACTCTTAAATTTTTTTCTTTTAATAAAAATTTTTTAAATTTTCTTAAAAAATTTATTTATTTTTTATCTTTTTTTAAATTTTTTTATATAAATCCTTAATTAAATATTTTAATAAAAATATTTTTTAAATTTTTAAATTTTTTTTAATTTTTTATATTATAATAATAATTTTAAATCTTACTTAAAAATATATTAAATTTTTTAAAATATTTTAATTTTATATTTAAATATTTAAATAATATTATTTAGAATAAATTAATATATTTTATATATAATATATTTAATATTTTTATTAAAAAATAAAATAATATTACTTTTTTATTTAAAATAAAATATTTAAAAAAATATTTAGTTATTTTTATTTTAAAAAAATATATAATTAAATTATTTAAATTAGAAAAAAATCTTTAAACTTATATTAAAAATATAATCTTATTATTTTTTTTATATTAAAAAGAATAATATAAAATTATTAAAAATATTTTTAATTTTAATTATAAGTTAAAAAAAATATTATTTTAAATAAAAATATAAAAAAAATAACTAAATATATTAAATTTAATAAAAAAAAATTCTTATAATATCTTATATATAGAGTTTTTAACTTAATATATAAGCTTTTTTTTTAAATAAATAAGAATTTTTTTAACTTTAAAAATTTTTATAAAATTTAATATAGCTTCCTATAATAAGTTTAATATTCCTTAACTTTCTAAAATAAAAAATTATCTATTTTAAAATATTAAAATTATAATTTATTTTATAAAAAAGAAGATAATTAGAAATAATAAAAAATTAGAAAATCTTTTTTTTATAAAAAATAATAAAGCTAATATCTTAATATACCTAATATATAAGGAAGGGCCCCTTATATATATATAATATAAAATAATAACTCTAAAGTTTTAAAATATTTTAAAAAATTTATATAAATTTAATAGTTTTATTATAAAATATTTAATTTTAAGGGAACTTTAATATACCTCTTTAAATAATTTTAATTTTATAAAAAAATATTTATATAAGGTTAAATAACTTATTAAAAATCTTAAAATAAATAATATAAACTTTTTTAAATAAATAATTATTATTTAAGTTTTAAATTTTTTAAATAAGAATTATAAGAAATTTATTTAAAATATTATTTAAAGCTTAAAGAGAAATCTTAATAATTATATAATAAATACTTTATTTACTAATTTAATAAATAAATTTAAAAAAAAAAAGTTCTTAATAAAGATTTTATTATTTAATAAAGAAAAATAAAAGAAAAAATATTTTTTAAATATAAAATAATATTCTTATTATTATTTAAAAAATATATAAAAAAAAATTATTATTTTTTTTTATCTAAATAAGATTCTAAAAGCCTAAAAAATAAAAAAAAAAGAAAGAAAATTTTTATATATTTAAGTTAAATTTTAATAAGCTAAATTAAAAGAAGAAGATTAATAAATTATTCTCTATAATAATTAAGCTTAAAAAGGTAAAAAAAGATAATTTTAATAAATTAGAAACTAAGAAATTAAAATTAGAAAATTTTAAATAAATTAATACTACTTAAAATCCTAATATATTTTTTTAGAAAATATAAATATAAGTAGAATAACTAAAAATTTAAATAAAGTTAACTTATTAAATTTTAAAAAAAAGATAAATATTACTTATATTTTTTATATAAATATAATAATTAATATAAAAAAATAAGATTATATAGAAAAAAAAACTACTTTTATAAAATTTATTTTAAATAATAAAGTAAATATAATTAGTTTTTATAATAAAAAGTTATTTAATATCTTATATTTTATAAATAAAAAGTTAAATAAGAAGAAGTAATATTTTAAATATTAAATATATTAGAGAAAATAATATATTATTTTCTAATAATAATTATAATTTAAAGATTTTAAATACTTATTATATTTCTTCTTTTAGCCTTAATATATTAGGTTATAATATTATAAAATATATTATTTAAGTTAAATTAGAAGGAAATATTATTAAATTATATTTTATAAAAATAAATAAATAAATAACTACTAATTATATAAGAAATAGCTTATATTATATTAAGGTAAATATAATAAATAATATTAAAAATAAAAAATAAATATATATTTTTTTAAAAAAAAAGAAATAATAATTATATTAAAGGATATTTAATTATAATATTATTATTTAGACTATATAGATCTTATATTACTTATAAAAATATTAAAAAATAATAAAATAAAAGTTAATATATTTATAAAAACTTTTAAAAACTTTAAATATTATATTTACTTATAATCTAAATATATAACTAAATAAAATAAAAAAAGTTTAAATAATAAGGAATATAAATTTCTTAAAAAATATATAATAATATAGGTAATTTACTTATACTTATATATAATAAATATAAATATTATATTTTATTCCTTAATAAAAAGATTAGGTATTTATATAGGTATTTATTAAAAAATAAAGATAAGGTTTTAAAAGTCTTTAAAAACTTTAAAAATAAAAAGAAAATAATAGTAAAAATAATATAAAGGAATTCTTTTCTAATAATAAAACTAAATATATTAATAAAAGATTTAAATCTATACTAGAAAAATATAATATATATTATTATACTATATTAATATATATAAAAGAGCCTAATAGGGCTATAAAGAGAATAAATTTTATTATAATAAATAAGGTTAGAAGCTTAATAATAACCTCTAATTTACCTTATATATTATAGAAAAAAGTATTTTAAACTATTATATATTTATATAATATAATATTATATATTTTATTAGAATATATTAGCCCTTATAAAGTAAAAAATAATAAAATTTTTAATATTTCTAATATAAAGACTTAGGAATTTATAATATATTTTAATAATAATAAATATAAAATTAAATTAGAAGTTTAAAATAAATAAGGTTTTTTAATAGGTTATATACCTAAAACTATTATATATAGAGTTTAGAATTTAGAAAATAATAAACCTATATTAGTATAAGATATATAAATTTTAGAAAAAAAATTCCTAAATAAATTTAATTTTTTTAAAAATAATAATAATAAAAATAATAAGTCTATTAAGAAAAAAGTACTTATAAAGATAATAATAATAATAATAATATTCTTATAAGGGAAGAAATATTTATAAAAGATAAAATAATAATTAAAGAATTTAAAGAAATATATTTTACTAAAAATATTTATATAAATACTATAATAAATTCTTTTAATAATTCTTTTATTATAATAATAGCTAATATTATAATTAAACCTTTAAATATATAAGAAATATTAAATTCTTTAGAGAAACTACTTTAAATAAGCTTTATAAGTAATAAAAAAGATAACTTAAAAGAATAGAAATCTTATATAATAACTATACTACTTAAAGGTAAAATTACTTTATTAGAAAAGTAGATCTTAAAAAAGAAATATATAAGTAACCCTAATATAATAAAAATAATTAGATAATTAATAAAAAAAAACTATTTATTATAAGACTAAATAGGTTATTTATAAATATAAATAATATTTTAAAATAAACTTTTTAAAGACTTTTTCTACTATTTATAAATTAAAAACTTATAATATACTATTAATAATAGTAATAAATAATAAATAATATATATATAGCTATAATATTAAAAATATATTTTTATATTCTAATATAAATTATAAAATATATATTAAACTCCCTAATCTTATATATAATAATAAAAAATATAAAAGAAAAGTTACTTTATTAAAAAAGGTTATATATAGCTTAAAATAAGCCCTACTATTATAATATAAATATTTAACTAATATATTAATAAAAGTTAAATTTAAAATTTACTCTTATAATAAGAAAATATTTATAAATAAAAATTTATAAATTATCTTTATATATTATATAAATAATATAATAGTATTAGGTCCTAATAAGTATAATATAACTAATATAATTAAAATAATATTTAAAAATATAAATCTTAATTTTTAAGGGAATTAAATAGTTTCTTAGAAAAAAATATTAAAATAAATAAAAATAAGAAGTTTATAATAATAAATTAAAATAAATATACTATTAAAATATTAAAGAAATTTAAAATTTTTTAAAATAATACTATAAATAATATAAAAATTAAATTAAAATTAATATTATATATTCCTAAAAGAGTATTAGAAAGGAATAATAACTAAGCCTTTAAGGAGAAAATAAAATTCTTTTAATAATAAATAGAATTATTATTATATATTAGTTTAAAAATTAGATTAAATATATATTATTTAATATTTAAATTAGTTAAATATATATTTAATTCTAATTTAAAGTATTTTAAAAAATTAAATAAGTTATAAAAATATTTATTAAAATTCTCTAATATATTTAAAAAATTCTAATATTTAGAAAAAAATACTTTATATTTATTAGAATATTATAATTTTAGTTAAAATAATAATATAAATAATAAAAGATTTATTTTTAATTATATATTTTCCTTATTTATAAGAAATAAAGAAATATTTAACCCTATTAGTTAGTCTTCCTAATAATAAAAAATACTTATATTAAGTACTTATAAGGTTAAATATATAGCTTTAAAAGAA
>JAMFTM010000219.1:0-37447 GCA_023522825.1 Diaporthe ampelina
ATAGGTCTTACGGGACATTCTTCGAATGCGTGGCATCGTGGCCGGAGGCCTGGCAGGGTTTTGAAAATGGCGGAGACAACATTATCTGGAGCGACTGTATCTGGCCGGCAACGGATTCACCGACGATACCACTGTCTCCTTCGCCATGGATTGGGCCAAGCATACTATGTATGTGTCGCATACATTCGGGTGCTCGGATGCTCAGGGGTAAGGACACAATCCAGTCATGGCAGCTTGATCATTCAAATGACCTGACAGAACTGCTAGTGCGGATGGCCTCGCGACTGGAATCATGCCTCTGGACATGACTTGTGCGACAACTGAGGAGGGCGGCAAGGCCTGTACGCTGGTGCCCCAGGCCGCGATGGAATTCACCCAAAAGGGAGGCCCGACACCACAAGAACCAGACACCAGCTGTCCTGGCAACGTGGATGCTTATCAATCCTGGCAGTTGGAGTCGTGGAAGAGGCAGTACGAACTGGCCCCGGGCTCCTCATTGTCCGACCCACCGAAAGGTGACACTGGTCCCTCGTTTGTTCTGAGAAATATGAGAAACCGAGGGACCGATTCTTTTAACTGCACGAACACCGGTACAGTCGAGGATGACAAGTTCACGGGGACCTGTGCTGCCACAGATGAGGCCTCTACGAGCACAGCGGGCTTCGTGTTCGACAGGAAACTCAACATGCTTACGGTCAGCCAACGATGGCAGTGCGATGGGGCGTAAGTAAAGTCTGGGAAGCTGTCAACACTGTGAAGAGTCAAGTGCTAACAATATCCCAGATCATTGGACGCGGTCGGAGTGGGCTATGTACAGGCCACGTGCGATCGCCATGGCGACTTGCTAACTTGTAATACGGGGCCAATTTGGATCGGCACCAAGACTCTGTGACGTGTGGGAGTGAAAGGCTCGGGTCGAAAGCGTGACATAATAGGCATTGTATTTGAAGTAGAAATTTATAAACTTCAATCCCCCCTGCATCTGAAGACCCATCTTCTCGTCTCGTAGTCATAGCACAGAATTAAGCCCCTCCGAAGCCCGAATTGTGAGGAAGTTCCCCAACTCTGGCCAGACGATCCTCAGGCTAAACATACGCACGTGTAGAAACAACGCAGCGTCAAGCCGGTGACGTATGGGCTCATATAATTCACGACAAAGTCTAGCAGATTGAATGCTATGATAGTTGATAAACAATAGATGCACTTGGGGTCAATCCTCTGCGGGAAACCTCTCAAGCTTGATTTGTAACGCACACAAGTACGTAAGTTTTCCGTTAGTTCAGACAGTTCCAAAGATCATTGATGAGACGGCCTCAACATGCTCATAATGTTGCCATAGGGCGTCTCAACTTCCCCCACAACCTCAAACCCGAAGCTGGAGTACAAGCGCACTCCCTGTGGTGCAGCAAGAACATATGCGCAGCGCCCCGGGACCTTATCCGTCACATCACACACCCTCTGTAGCATCACCGAGCCGATGCCGCGCCTCTGGAAGTCCGGGTGCACAGCCATAAAAGTCAGTCGACATATGTTGTCGCGGCCCTCCAGTATCCGCATGCGCTCTGCTCTGAGCTTGCTGGAGAGGGCCAGCCAGGCGTCGACGTCGAGTGTTTCTGGCAGATAGTTCCCTCGTCGCTTCTTGGCCTTGGCGTTGACGCTGAGACGCTGCCCCTCCGTCTCTTCATGCCGCTCCTGCTCTTGCTGCTGCTGCTCGCCCGACCGAGCCGAGCTCTCTGCCATGTTATCTGCTGCTTGCACCGCGCGGCTGCGGTCTCGGTCAACGACCTCCCACCCGCAGAAGCCGAGTGGCAGCAGGTCTCCGTCACCTGGATTGGAGCCATGGCGCTGGCAGACCTTCAGGTAGCGCTCATCCCCGGGGTCCGCCAGCGCATCTTCCATCCCGTCGATGTACCACTGCACAATCTCATCTCGCTCCTCTGGCGACAGGGTGGCGTAAGTGGGAAACATGGTTCTGAAAAGCGGGCCATTTTGCATAGACGGGACATCGACAAGGCGAGCGATTGCGTCTGCGTCAGAAGGCCCAACTGGGAGAAGACTGTACAGTGCCGCCATTTTGAGATGATGGGGTCAGCAAGGCTACTTCCAACCAACCGCTGAAGTCTAAGCAGGCCCTGCTGGACCAAAACAAGACTGAGAACATGAAGGGCTGACTAAGCTCTCCCGACTCCACAACCCAAAGTTACAGTGGTCTCCATACTGTTACCTGTGGGCCTGTCCATCATGGAGGCAGGGTCGTATTATATTACGGGCGCGCCCTTGCTGGCACGCGAACTTCCTCCTCCTAGGCCAGTAGGGGTTACTTCGCGCCGCTAGGCTAGCGGTGCAGGATATGGCGGCGCTAGGGTATAGATAGCTGCCAAGACTAAGAATGGCTGAGTAAGGAGATTTTCTATTGTTAGTTTAGCCCTGGTACTAATCATGAGCTTGAACGCGCCCTACGAGAATTATGGTCGCCGACCACTCTTGACCTGGACTGGCGGAAAAGGACAGTGTTGATCCGGAGATCCAGATTGCGAACTGGAAATCATCTCCCAAGAGGCATACTAATCATGAAAGTCGGAACCGCCTAGATGGCTTACAAACAGCCCTCGCGATGCTGAGAATGGACATTCAGCATTAGACCCTGACGCCCCCATGAAAGATATATAATATTACCGGTCGAGACCATCCACATCGTGCTCACAACATTGATCATCCTACTGTTCACATCGAACGATTTCTTGCCCATTCAACACATTAATAAAATCAAGCAAGATTCGAAATCATTCTATTCATCATGTCCGTTTTAGTCCAACATAAGACAGTCAAGATTGACGGCCTGGATGTCTTCTACCGCGAAGCTGGCAATCCGTCTCACCCGACTATAATTCTACTACATGGCCACGCCTCAAGCTCCCACACCTTTAGAGATCTGATTCCGTTGATTGCCGATGAGTTGCACGTTGTTGCGCCAGACTATCCAGGATTTGGCAACTCCTCCCGACCGACACCCGATGAATATCAGTACACTTTTGCCAACATTGCAGACACAATCGACAAATTCACCGAGGTACTTGGGTTGAAGACTTTCATTGTGTACCTGTTTGACTACGGTGCTCCTATCGGGTTGATGATAGCTGCCAGACACCCCGAGCGCATCAATGGAATCTTCTCTCAGTCTGGATGCGCGTATGAAGAAGGCCTCTCTCCAGCTTTTGCGGGAATCCGTAAATTCTGGGCGGACCCATCCCCGGCCAATCGCGATCCAGTCAAGCACATCTTCTCACCAGAGGGTCTGGCTGGAGCATACACCCTTGGAGTAGAGCCGGCTTCTCGTGTCGCACCTGAAGGACCCAACCTGGACATCTATTACATGTCGAGAGAAGGCGCGCTTGAAGTCCAACTCGACCATTTGCTCAAGGATTACGAAAACAACGTAAAGTCATATCCAGAATGGCAGGCCTACCTCAGACAACACAAACCCAAGCTCGTGGCAGTATGGGGCAAGAGTGACCCCTTCTTTGTCCCGCCAGGAGCCGAGGCTTTCAAACGAGATGTGCCTGACGCGGATGTGACCATTATCGACGGAGGGCACTTCTTGAATGACTCGAACCCGCAGGCGATTGCGGCAGGAATTAAGAAATTGATCTGAGTAATTGTGAGGTTTATGATTCCATGGCCGGCCCTGAGATTGTTATGAGAGGCAACATAAATTGAGAGTAGCATAGCTTCAATGTCATAACATTGTATAACGTTATATATTCTTAGTTTTCCTAATTATCAAACTCCTAAGTATATAAGTAGTCAAATCTGGAGCATACTTGAATCATGTCGTTGGTTGGGAGCCTCGGTAGTCCCTACATGCTATGAGTTGTTAACCTCGGTAGTGCTCATTGGCCATTGGCTACGAGTTCGCGTCGCGAGGCCCTAGTCTCGGCTCGCGAGTTGGTTTCCCTTCGGCGCCGACAAGGCTTCCAAACTGATCGCGTGCAATCTGTACTCTAGCATGCTGTTGCTCGATATGCTCAGATGGGAAATATTCTAGCAAATTGATCGGACCGTTCTCACTGCATGTGATCATCCTCCCTCTTTTGGTAACATAGGTGAAAGCATGAGCGAATTACGCTGGCATCTCTCCACAAGATCCGGCTGAGTCGGCAATTGAGAAATAAGATCATAGGGTGGAATTCATTGTATAAAGTCCCAGTCACATTCCAATCAAGTATCGTAATCAATTGTAAGAAATTCAGCCCGGCCACCATCACCGTGAATACATCCGAGCCAGACGCCCCTAAGATCAAAGCAAATTTTCTTGTCTTCCAACACCATCAAATCTACTGTAAATTTTACAATATGCTGAAGAAGCCTTGCATACTAGGGGTCCTGCTCCTGCGGGTGACACAGGGTGCCGTATGGACGTTTCAAGACAGGCCGCATAATGGCTCTGTCGTAGCAGAGTCGACGTCCGTGAGTGGCAAGCTCGATGGGCCAAAGGTGCTACCCGGTGTCAATTCGACCTCTTATGACTGGTGAGGACTTTCCTCCCTTCGCTATAATTCTTTCTTTCCTCACACCAAGTAGGTGGTATTTCGATGCTGTTTCGGCTTCGACGAATGCATCCGTCGTTTTCAGCTTCTACAATTCCGGCCCAGATGGATTCGTCAACCAATATGAAGGCGGCCCATTAGACGTCACTCTGCAAGGCTCATTTCCTAACGGCACCCTCTTCAGCTTGGCCTCTGCAGCGAATGAAGGCGCCACGGTTGAGTTGTCGGAGGACGGCGTCGCTGGGGAATGGAAGGGATCTGGTTTCAGCTTCCGAGGAACAAGCTTAGAGAGGCCGGACGTCACTTACGTCGTGACCGTCAACGCACCGAGCATCGGCGTAGAGGGAGCCTTGACCTTGATCTCGGTATGTTTTCTTCCCACAGATACGTGGTACACCTCTGGGCTGCCATACTGACACACTGTCCACTCGGCCAGCGTGCCCCGGCACACTACCCCTGTGGTGTGAACGTTCCGGGCGTGAGCGAGGTTATGCTCCCTCACGTGTGGTGGGCTAACGCGGTGCCGGATGCGAGCGCCTCCGTCAATCTCACAATAGATGGCTCGCCGCTGGTCTTCTCTGACGGAGTAGGTTACCACGATAAGAACTGGGGGGACGCCCCATTCGCCTCAGTCACTTCGTCATGGTACTGGGGCCATGCGCAGGTTGGGCCGTACTCGCTCGTCTGGTTCGACGCCATTTCCAGCAATGGCACAGAATACTCGGCGGGGTATGTTGCCAAGGAAGGGGAGGTGTTGCAATCAAGCTGTGCAGCCGGCGCCTCGGTGGTCAGACCGTGGGGTGTGAACGATACGTATCCACCTACTTACAGCACCGGGGCGCCACAAGGCCTGGAGCTACAGTTTGATCTCGGGGATGGAAAGAACTTCGTCGCCAACGTGACTACGGGTTTAACAACCAAGGAACTTGGCATATATTTTCGCAATATTGGAACGGTGACTGCTGTCGAGGAGTCGTCGCGAGGATGCGGAGAGTCGTACGAGGGGCGGGCGCTGTATGAAGAATTCAAGCTCCTTGGCGCACCAGCAAGTTGAGGTTGTTGTGGGCAACGTAGGCAAAGGGTGAGGACGAGTCAGCGCAAAGTTCTAGGACGATGGGGGGGGGGGGGCACGACCTTGGAAACACACTAGTTATTGGATTCTACAAACCATCTACAGTGTGTTTGTAGTCCAGATTGTAAACACCTAGTGAGAATTTATAGTGAACAAAATTTGATTAGTTCCTAAGTATGTCGTATATCCACAACGCCTATAAGCCTCGAACTCCGCGTATCATCAATGTAGTTCTGAGATATACATATATAACTACTCGCCAGATTTAGCAAGTGGTGGTAGACGAGGACTATTGGGACGTGACCAAATAGCCTAGATCGAGGACGCAGTCAAATTTCCGAGGGCAAAGTTCGGGATTGGGCCACCTAGAGAAACCTGCCAAGTGAGTGTACTGGAGAACCAGGTGCGACAACACTTCTCGCCGGGGTTGTAATAGAGCAGCTCTAACACGTATTTAGAAAAGAGAAGACCATCATGCGTGAGGTTTGTGAACTGAAAATAATCCTTATATCAATAGTTAGCTATGTAAGGAACAGCATGGAAGGAACCGCGAAGCTGTGATGTAACGTGGAACATATGGCAGCCATTTGGACTGATAAAGATAAGCAAAGTGGACGGACCTCATTGCTAGGTCCCGCGTGCGTTCAGCCTGTGGCCCTGACAGTTGCTATATCAATCCTTATAAATTCTTCTTTTAAATATTACAACTACTGTCACTATAAGAATGTAAAAGCAATGTCGCTTGTATATGTAGGCCTTAATTATTTCACCGAAGACTAGTTTTAATCTCCCGGTGCCTCAAAGACTAGTCCTTGGTTATACCTCTCTTGAAAACCTGCCTCGGAGTATGCAAAATCTCTCACTCCAACGTCCGAGTGCTGTGACCAGAACGTTGTCTGGACAGGCTCCTTTATCCATGCAAATGTCTCGATCTTACCCTCTGGATCCAACACAGACATAGTCTCCTTATGTCCATAAAAGGCGGCGAGATCGAAAGGCGTCCAGCCTTGATTATCCTTTGGCTCGCGGTCAGTCACACGCTGCAGTACAAGAAGCAGCGGAGACACCACTCCAGCGAATGCGGCCGAGTGTAGAGCCGACCAACCATATCGATCTTTCATGTCGACGGAGGCGCCACGTTCCAGAAGCAGCGTGGATACTTCCGTGTTCTCTGCTTCAAGCGCGTGTTGCAGTAGGGTGACGCCGCCCCGTGCGTACTCCATGCTCAAGCCAGCGTCCAATAGTTGCTCCATTGCTCTGCGCGTCTGACCACCACTTATGGCATCCCAGACCGGGTGTGCCTTGTCATCCGGGAGATCCGCAAATTCAGCGCCGTGGTTTCGCAGGATGGATATGACAAGGGGGTCTCCCCAACCAACACTCAGTTCCACGAGGGAACGACCCTGGGCATCCGAGACATTGGGACTGGCCCCTTTGTTGAGAAGATAGGCCATCGCATCGGTGGCTCTCGCCTGCGCGGCTACCATGAGAGGTGTGTAGCCAGCTCTGTTGCGGCAATCTTTGACGTCGATCGACTCATCCACCAACACTTCCAGTGTCTTCGAACACCCGCAAGCAGCCGCACAATGTGCAGCCGTATTGTCAGATGCGCCTTTTGCCGCCAGGTCTGCACCATATTGCGTAAGCAATTTGAGGATTGGCGTGCCCTCTTCACCGGCACTCGCCGCCTTGTGCAGCGGCTGGTCGCCGTATTTATCTTCTGCGTCAACGATCGCGCCGTTCTCGACGAGGAGCGACAGCACAGGGTGTCCAGATGCGTGGATTATCATGTGCAATGGGGTCAAGTGGAGATTGGACCGAGCGTTGACATTGCCGCCATGATCGATCAGAAGTTTGGCGCTGTTGGCGTCACTCATCTCTGCTGCAACGTGCAGGGCCGTCAGTCCTTCTTTGTCAACAGCGCCGACGTTGGCTCTGCCTTCCTCCAAGAGCCATTGCACGATTGCCAATTGTTTACCCTTGATCGCATGGAACAAGGCAGTTTGACCTCGCGCGTCACGCATCTCCAAAGTTTTCGTCTTTCTGTATAGACCTTTGACCATGTCCAGATCTCCCATCCGCGAACTAAAGTGGATGCTCTGCATGTCGAGGGTGTCCACACGGGTGTGCTCCTTGCCCCCTTTCAGCAGAAAGTTGATAGTTGCGTCGTCGCCGCCCTCCATCGCCCAATCCAAGGCCGTCTCTCCTGCGGCGTTTTCTTCGTTCAGAGGAACACCTAGCTGCAAAAGCTCCTGGCATATTGAAACGTGGCCTTGTCTGGCGGCCCAGTGAAGTGGAACAGCTCCTTGGTCGTCTCGATACTGGAGGCCTTTCTTATTGTTGATGATAAGCTTCGCGGCTTCGACATGATTATTTTGGAGTGCTGCAATCAAAGCCACCCCAAATGCATCATTCCCAGGTATGCCCCTGCCGGGATCGCCGTGCATCATGTTGTGAAGTGCCTGGAGGTTATTGGAACTGGCTGCCCACTTCAACATTGTGGCAGTTTCCTCGGATGATGCTGCCTGCTGTGTCTCGAGATCACGGTTTGTTTTGCGTTGTCTGCGATAGACCGGAGAGCATTGTAACATCAATGCGATGCAACCCACAGGTATTGCAACCAGTGAGAGGAAGATTGCCTTAGAGTAGAGGATCATGTGACGTCTCGATTTAAGCACAGCATACCCAGAAAAGACCAGAATCATCAGCACAATCGACACATAAATGTAAAATTGCCAAGGTGAAGCAGTCGCGAAGATGTCAATCTGCATGCTGAATATGGCCTAATGATGATTAGAAGGTGGGACACGAGTAAAAGAGAATGGACAAAGCTGGTACCGAAGTGAACAGAAGTGGAAGGAATATGAACTGGATGGTAGTAATGTTAGACCATGATGGCATGAGGGCACTTTGGATAACTTGCCGTGATCCAAGTCAACCTTCTGATGCTGTCATTCTGATCCCTTGACCGATAGCCTTCATCAATGGAGATGAGATTCGTAACCCGCTGTATAAGTGCGTCAGTCTCTTGCAGTAGCTCCGTCGAAATTCTGAAGTCGATCCTCTCGAATCTTTGGACGTATCCATTTGCGATCGCCATGGTTTCGAAGTTATTGATGCGGTCCTCTACCCATCTTGGGTCGCCATACACGTCTCTCAAGAATGAAATTCGTTGCAGCTGCGTCTTCAATGTCAAGCGGAATTCCTCCCAGTGCTGTGCAGCAAGAATCAGGGTCCGCACAATGCTGCGGTCGGTCTCCAGACGTTCCTCTAGCACCTCCACACGCTGTCAAACCAAGCCCTTGTCAGTCCGAGTGTCGCATGTCTCAAAAAGGCTTTCAACTTACGAATGAGCTCAGGAAATTTGAGGATGACAAGAGAATAGCTTCCCAATTCTCTAGGATGTATTCGAGCTGCTGGAATACGTAATCCAGTGGAGATGCTTTAGCTTTTACTTCAATGTCGTAGTTTTGATACACGAGCGCATCGTATGCGAAAAGTGTTGTTTCAAGAGTCCGACAGCGGAATCTGAACAATTGCAAGTTCCAGTCGGCATGGTAGAAATCAACACAGCTAAGCAGAAGCAATGGTGTTAGCAAAGCTCCAATTAACAACGGTAGCGGAAGAGTTGGCTGCAAGAGGCCGAAGAAATACCTTGTACCAAAGCGAATGCTAGTCACTCCGTTGGTTGTCTCAATCTTAGGCAAGCTGTATACCTCATCCGAAGGTCGTGATTCGAGCTGGAGATAGAACTTGAAGTTCTTGTGGAGCACATAGTGGCCGCAAAGCTGACCGTCAACACAGCGCTTACAAGTACAAGAGCCACTACCCCAAGCATCAGACACAGCCTTATTTCCTAGAAGACCATAGGGATACTGTGAGAACCTAGAGAAATCCAGGTGCTCAAACAAGGGCATCAGCAGCCTCGTGGGACAATTTGGTCCGTATCGAAATGCGCGACATCCTTGGTCGTTCACGGCTTCGGGGTACATGCGGAGATATCTCACAAGCCCATCCGCTGTAGAGAATGAGTTGCTCGTGCTGCCGTCTTGTACAATAACCCTGGACAAAGCGCTGTCTTTGAGGCCGGGCTGTTCCCCTGTAGCTCCGTCGGCGAGATCCTCCGGTCTAACCTGGGTTGTTGGCCGTTGATATGTAGCTGTCGAGGGCTGTTGCTGCTGCTGTGGTGGTGGCTGCTGCAATCCAGGTTGAGGCAGTGGATAACTGGAGTAATCCTGTGCCGGTGCATCGTACCGACCCTGCTCTACACCTGGACCCCCAGCCGGCAGTGCATAAGGGTTTGCCTGCACTGGAGGTGGCTCGTAGCTGCCCCCATAGTAAGCATTGCCTGAAGAGGCTTGCGCATCTGGCGGGGCCGAATATGGTTTGTAGTAGCCCTGTGGAAGTTGATACGGGCGATATGGTGCACTCTGGGTGCTTGTGCCATAATATGGCACTGACTGTGGAGGGAGATAACCCTGGACTGGCAGAGGCGGCGGAGCAGATTGGGATGAACCTGCGATGTTGGATTAGGAGCATAGGACTCTGCTGGCAGTGCGCCTGGCAGCTTGTTCGCAGGATATGCCGCGTAGTAGTCATAAGGTTGAGTTGATATGGATTGTTGGTATGGAAATCTGTTTATTGAAGCAGGCTGATATTGGGGGTAGCTGGAAGGCTGCTGGGCTGTCATGCTTGGTCTTTCCGAACTCCGAGCAGCCTTAACTGAGGACTCTTCCGCTGCATCGTACGGGTACGGGAGCGGTAATGGCGGCAGTGATGAGGTTGCTTCTAGGAATTGCGACTCAGATGAGCCTCGTTGAGCTGACGGCGCATCGAAAATTACCGGCAGGTCTGGTGGTGGTAGCGCTGATAATGTTGGTGCTGGTGCCGGTGACTGATTTCGCTCCTCGTTCTCACTTGGAGTCGGCGACGACGCCATCGTAACGCGTGCTATTCATTCAGCAGCACTGGAGCTGAGACAGACAGATCTCTTCCCTCGCAAGGAACGACTTCAGAAAGAACAGGCATAGCGTTGCTTCTCTGATAGATTTTATAGGTGAGCACGGCTGCGACAGCAAGCAATGAAGCTAGACCCTTTCTGGTTGATCAGCTCGTGAGATGCCATCAAATTCAGCTCGGGAGACGCCACCGAGCTCAGCTGTGTTGCAGCTTTCACGGACTAGCAGACAGGGCTCAAGTCAATTGGTTTATTGCCAGGGCTCCTAAGACTAGTCACCAAACTACCTAGGTACCCATGCAAGGTCTACAACCAAGGGTGGCTTCTTCCTCCCTTTTCTCTCGCGGCGGTAAGCTGGCTGCACGTAGGATTTTTTGATGGTTGTTGGCGAGAGGCTCAATCGTAGTTCAAGTTCAGGTTCTAACCTGTCAGATTTGGTTTACCCACCTGGCAATCGACAGGTTCTACCAAGACTGTAACTGCAGCTTCTAAATACGAAAAGATTTGATTGAATATACCCCCACTGCCATTCGCGGTCTTGATAAGGTACTTCAAAAATACCCTACAGTAATACTCACATAGAGTATTGGTATTCTTTGAGTTCCTCTATTAAGCCGGAACAACAGTAAGTTCCCTAGAAGGGCAAGGCAATGTGGTACTCGCATAGTAAGAAAGTTTCCCGGGAGATTTCCAAGGCGTCAGATCAGTTGTTGAGTAATAGACAACACTCCGAAATGCATATTGCACATACACGATCCATTCTTCTGCTGGGGAAACTTCATTTTCCAGAACAGCATTAGATGTCAAGGCGGCCGGATATCGGTACTACTCAAGGGGGGGTGGGCGTGTTGTTCTATATGAATAGCCTTGCCCAAGTCGCAAGTGGACGACGAAAACATTATCTTTACCATGTCCACTGCGATTGACTATCCAAGATTAGAGGACTCATGGGAAATATCAGCTAACTTGCGGCTTCGCACGTGAATTGAGCGTATAGCTGTGTTGATGAGAATGTACCCTCGTGAAATGTCGTATGATCTGTCCAAGTCAATCTCTTGGTTGAGTGAGCCAACCAGACTCACCCAGACCGATGAGTCAGTAGAAGCTGCTGCTCTTTGAATCTCATAGCACGAGCGCCATCACAGATCCTATTGCCGCCAAGAACGTCCACCCAGGACTCTCACTACCCACCTTCAAGGAGCCATTGGTGGGCGAAGGATCCGTCTGGTTCTTTCCCGGCGCCTGTCCCGTCCCCCCAGTCCCAGCCTCCAAAATGAGCCCGTCCAAGCCACCCTCAATGACTCCCAACGGCGCGACCAATGCCATCTGGCTCCAGCTAAACAGCGTATTCCTCCCACCGAAGATAAAGACCTCAAACCTGCCCCTAAACTCATTATCCACCCAGACCCGACTGCCATTCACGACATCAGTCTCGATGCGGATCTCAGCAGGCAGGGTTATCGGGACATGCTCGTGCGAGGAGCTAGATACATTGGTCCAGATGCGGCCTGGGTGTCCCGGGTCGTGGCCGTCTGATTCGGAAGTGGAGCGCAGGGGATAAGGCCAGTTATCGGCAGTCTTGAAGACGAGCGTGGTGGTCTCGGTATCGTTGGACGTGACGTTATCGACGCTTAGCGAGTTATCGGGCCCGGTGAGCGAGAACGCGGAAGAGGCCCTAATGGTCAGTGTGTACGGCGGGCCATACGAGCCTCGGTCTAGGCTTACGTTAGCTGCGTCAGATGGTTGGCGAGACCACGACACGAGCGGTTCTGCCGCAGATCTACTACTTTGTTGCCCAGGAAGCCGTCGGTCGAGGTTTTGGCCTGGGGCTTTGGATGTGAGAAGTTCAAGAGTGGAAGGCAGACCCTCCGCGGAGATATTTAGCCCGCGGTTGCCTGACCAGGCACGAGCTGCGACTACGGGTATTCCGTCCCGCATGGCATAGTACGCTTCGAGCTGCGTCGTAGCATCTGGACCGCTGTCGCTCCAGGCGGCGAGGATTGCACCTTTATTCCCGCTTGCTCCAGGTTTGAGCTGCTCGGTTATGTTCACCTGATTGAACAGCCTCGGATCCCACTGCCAGCCAGGCACGTTTGCGAAGTTCATCGTTCGTGTGACGTTGTAGAATTGCGGATATGGTGCTGGGAGGATCGGCATGTGGTCGTTTTTGAGACTCATATAGGCCCACCAGTCGTTGGAGTTGATCAGCTCGTATCCGTCATTTTGAAGTTGGACGGGGTCGGACTGTCCGTATTGCCAATGCTGTATGATGATGTGGTTGGAAACAGTAAGGTTTTGCGATGGCTCGTAGGTGCCCCAGATACGGATTCGCTTTCCGGAGGTCTCGTTGACCCAGTCCTTCATGCCATTGACGAAGGTGATGTAGTCATCGGCGAGTTCCGCGTCATATTCGTCTGCTCCGATATGAACTTCTTTAGTCTGGAACCAAGGGAGGAACTCCTCCCAGACGGCTTTCACGGTGGGTATGGTATCAGGGTGTGTCAGGTTGAGAAGGTCCTTCTTTGCCAACGCAAGCTCAGGCTTCCACTTTGTGATTGCCAGAGCATGGCCTGGGGCCTCTATCTCTGGAATCACGGTAACACCGCGTTGCGCACAATGTTTCTGGAAGTCTTGAAACTCCTCCCTTGAAAGGGTCTCATTTCGTCGCTCGATGATGCCTTGGAGCTCTGGGTTCTCCGGGAGCAGCGAGAAATGTGAGTAGACTTTGTTCCACGTTTCGTTGTGTCCTCTGTTCAATGGGTAGTTGTCGCTCGAGTGGTAATGGAACTCGGACATCTTGAAGAACGATGCGTAGGTGCAGAATTCCTTGAGGAAGTCGGCTGTGTACCATTTTCGGCCAGCATCGAGCATCCACCCTCGTGTCGCATACGCGGGGGCATCAGTTATCCGGCCTGGAGCAAGTGCCGTCCCATTCGCAATCATAAGCTCCTGTAGCAGTGTTCGGGTTCCCCAGAACATGCCACGAGCACCGGTCCCACCAATGAAGACTGTCTCAGCCGATACCTCCAGCTCGTAGCCCTCTTCTGTCTCAACTCCATTTTCATACTTCAGCTGGCTTGGGCTTCCCCGAAACTGACCAAGGAAGATGCCCGACTCGGGGAAGCTGTCGACCTTCGCAATTGTCCAATTGCCGCCGAAAAGCTGGGAAAGGTCTTGGCGAAAGGTCTCGGCGAACTCATATGCGGAGGGCGGGATGAGCGTCAGACCCTCTGTGTCGGCATGATCTGCGAAACTGCTGGCGACGTAGATTTTCTTGGGGACATCGTGGATTGAGAATCCAGCCGATGACGAGTTGGTACTCGTCCATTGCACGGGTGGGAGGGTCTGCACAGCGGCAGCAGTGCCTGCAAATGCAAACAATGTTCGCAATAGAATCATCGTGAAAGCAGGACAGCCGACTTCAGACGAGCCCTGTGGCTGGTGATGTCGGCAGCATACGGGGTCTTATAGTTGCGTGCAGGTGGCTACGGCCCAGCTTTTCGTGGCTGGAGATCTGCAAGAGCCGGCCAGGGTCAGCGGCTTGGTTGTTGTCCCATTCGTCGCGTTGCGCCGGACGCTTACCTTGTTAGTGTAACGTATGCGGGGGCTCTAAGAATACCCTGTTCAAGGGAGACATTACGCAGACGGTTAAGCGGGTCTAGCTGTACCAAGTCCTTATTAATGGCGTTCAAGCATCATTTTGCGGGGTGCTGGGTATGCCCCTGGACCTAGACGTTCAATGTTGCTTCAAGCGGCCAGAAGATAAGGGTCCAGCTCCAAATACCAGGCCTGTTTTTCCGATAACGAATGCCGGATGCGCCCTGTTCGTCCACCGGCCGGCTACAAATGCTAATGGGGATTATCAGGTACGTAAGTAGTAGACAGGGACATATAAGTGATAAGGTTTACTATTACATTTTACTATAAGCTTATATCTTCTTAGTTTTCCTAATAATCAACAATGGCGCTACGGGCACTTATGACGGCTACCCTAGGGTAGGAATGGCCAATCCCTTCGGATTGGTTATATTGGTCTTTTGGCCGGGTACGCAGAGCGTGTGGCTAGCAGTCGCGCCTCCTATTGCAAACAGTACGGAAAACGTGCCACCGCCGCACATTATCAATGACAGCCACCCATGGCCCTGACAATTGCTATATTAAGCCGACTCAATGATAGTGTTGACTACCCGCTCATCATCTCTGATATGCCTTTTCACACCAAAGAGCTGGCCTATCTCCAACCAAAGGGTAGTAGGGGGGCTGAGAAAGCTATCCTCGTACAGGTCCACCGTCGGGCGTTCCCATACAAGATCGAGCTCGGCAGGCTTGACCCTCTTAGTGCGCTTGAAGACCTTCCATCCTATGTACAGGATCGGCGAGACCAGCTGCATGGTATAGTTTTGAAAGAATGCTTCGGTGCTGAAAGGCTTGAACACGGTGTAGCCGTAAAAGAGTGCGACCAGGAAAGTCGAGACTGCGCCCAGGTAAGCGCATCCAGGCTGCAGCCACCCGTAGTAAGGCAGTTTGGTGCGGTCCAGACCCTGAACTTTGCATGCCTTGTGGTAGTTGATGAAGGTTATACACATCGTGAAATAGTTAATCATACCACAACCCGTAATCAGAGTGATCAACCAATTGATAACCTTAGTCGATCCCTGGTTGATTTGAAGGAAGGAAAGGAAGCCGAAACAAATGACGGCCAAAAACGAGTGCATGGGGACTCCCGCTTTGGTAGTCTTGGAGAAGATTCGTGGTGCGCGGCCTTCGAGAGCCATACCATATAGTGTCCGCGTAGCACAGTAAACAAAGGTGTTGCCAGCTGAGAAGATCGAAGTAATCAAAAGGGCGTTGACTATATCTGGCAACACGCCGATGCCCATGTTCGACATGGCAATAACGTAAGGCGAGGCGGCGACAGTGCCTCCGTCCCCAGAGGTACCGAGGAAGACACCTTGGAGCTGGGGATCATCCCATGGTAAGACGATTCCGACGCAGAGAGAACCCAACAGGAAGAACACTCCAAAGCGCCAATATACAGTCTTGAAAGCCTCTTTAAGATACGTCCGGGGTCGTTTGACCTCTGCTGCAGCAATCGAAATGTACTCGGGCCCGAGAATGATGAAGGCAGCGGACCACAAGCCGGCAAGAAAGCCTTCGAATCGCCCTAGGTCGCCGGTGGCTGACCTAGCCGGATTTTCGGCAAAAGCACCCGGGTTGGCCCAGTAACGAAAGCCGTATGCGTCTTTCTGCGGATTGCCGCCCACCATCGTGATAAAGGTGAAGGCGAATAAGATTATTATCAGAATGACCTTGCCTCCGGACAGCCAGAATTCGGCCTCGCCAAAGTAGCGCACGGCAGCGAGGTTGACGACCCTATAGTCATGGATTTAGCCCCCAGGATACCGCTTAGAGATTAGGGAGAATTTAAGTTCTTGATGTTTGCAAATTGGAAGAGGCACGTACGCGTATAGAATAATGCAGACGGCACAGACGGCCGCAACCGGGATTTTGTCCGTCCAGTAGGTCAAGACCAGGTTTACAGCAGTAATCTCGAAAGGGATGGCGAAAACCTCGAAGAAGAAGAAGTTCCAGCCAGCCATAAATCCGAGAGCATCGTCAAACCAATATCCAGCTATGCGTATAAAGCCTCCAGACACTGGTTGGAGGACCATCATCTCCGTGATGCAATTATTGACGGAGGCCACGACGAAGGACCACAGGAAATATGCAATAAAGAGGGAGCCTGGTCCAGCTGCAGCAAGGCCGTTGCCAATGCTGACGAAGAGCGCTGTACCGACAGCTCCGCCTATGGCCAACAGCTGGATGTGTCGGTTGCCGAGGTGACGTTGTAAACCATCGGCGTTATCACTAGCGGTGCCAGAAAGGCCAGGCTGCTGGGGTCTACTGACGACAGGCGATATGTTATCGTCAGCAGGAGAGAGCTTGCGCTCAGTCATCTTACTGTCGTAATCCATTGGTGGTCATGGAACAATAACGGAGGATTGTTCAGTTTGAGAAATGAAGGTGTGGTCAAACTGTCAAATAAACGTGGAGGACCATGTCCTGTGTCGGGCGATGCGGGGAGTACTTATTGGGGGACCGACTTAGATCTCGCCCAGGCATCCATTCAAGAGTCAAATATCAGACCGGTACAATGAGCTTGGATTGTGTCCGGAGTTTCGGTGAATGGAGGCCCCTGACCTTCGGGGAGGCTTGCCTTGAGATGAGATCGGCTACCAATCCGAGGCTTGGCCAAATCGGATCCAGATATTCGATGCGGAAACGTCTCCGACTGGGGAAGTAAAGGGGGTGGCATCCGGGTTGGACTCAGTAAAGGACCTCGGGAAGCTTGGGGTAACACAGTACGAGGGAGACAGGAGAGTCGAATCCTATAAAGAACGCATGACTACTACGGGGAATAATGCATTTAGACGAGCCGGAATCAGCCGTTTCTCCCTAATATATAATCATGTATCCTTCAGCCCTGCTTGGTTTGCGGGTCAGGTTTCAATGATGCATTGCTATTTCTCACTCACTGATCCAGGAAGTCAAAATCGCCTATGGTTAAAGCGTCCGCCAGATCAATAATGCCATTATCCGGAACGCCGTTGCTGGGATCGAATGCATCAAAAAAGAGGATTGCCTCGTCCAGCGCCGATTGTTGGCCCACTGGAATGTCGCTCAACGCCATCTGAGCATCATATGTTGCGCTGAGGCTTGTACGTTCCGGGGCCTGCTGGACCCGTTGCTGTAACAGTTCTTCCATTCGCTCGATTTCCAGCCTCCGTAAATCTGCTTGCGAGTTTCCTCGCGCCGCAATGGTAGCAATGACTTCTTTTGCGGTCTGTACGCTCCCGCTCGGCGAAAGGATTCGGGGACAGACATAGCCGGCCATGATCAAGGCAAGGGTGGCCGAGTAGCCGCACTCGAGATCGAATGGGAGGAAAGTATCTGCGCTCGAGCGATTAGGTGCTGGATTCAGACGAGATTTAATCACTCACCAAGAAGGTTATGCTCCCTAAGTTGACCAAGAATATGTACCGCCCGCGTAGCTGAATCAACGCAAACTTGGACAAGCCCCATGAGTGCCATTGACGGCGGGGCGGTAGGCGGATTGCGTGATGTCTCCAAACGCATTTTCAGTAGACAGAACAAAACTGGCCGGCAGGTGAGAACGATGCACTAATTTTCTCAGTGATCAGCTCTCATTTTCCGAGAGGAGTGGGTGAGTGGACATTTTACAAGATGGACGGGCAAAGCCTCTTCTTACCTGGTGATATGCTAGTTCCAAATGAGCAGCTACTCGTGATACCTCACCAAACAGGCTCTCCGAGTACTCCTTTATATCCCTTACAATTCCAACCGCCTGTTTTAGGATCGTCTGCGTGGCTGCAACAAACGATTTCCGGTCGTTCTCGGTGGACCTGTAAACACCTGTATGAAATCAGTCAATGAATATGAGTGGCGCAGGGTTGACTGTCTCACGCTTGATAGAAACACCCAGAAGCTGGCATATCTTCACGTGTAGTAACAAGGCAGTGCAGTCTTCGTCCCCTGGTGAAGGATCTGGTAGTGGTGTCTTTATTTCAGAATCACTGAGAAAATTCGGTGTCCCCATGCCCGAAGTTAGCTTCTGGTTTAGCGCATACACCGTCCACCAGAGGCGGCGCCCCCTCTCAACACTCTGAGAGCCAACTATGCTCTCTTCTAAAACAAGATGTAGGGCATAGAGTTGAGCCATGCGTAGAGCAAGGCCGATCTACCGCGTACTGTCAGTCTGGACTTCTCAGGATAGATAAGCCTTCTGACGTTAGCTCACATATAATATAGCCGCTCTTCGGTGATCGACGCTCTGAAGATAAAGTGCAATACAACAATACATTTCTGTCGCTTCGAGGGGCTCGTTGGTGAGATATGCCATGTCGGGAATCCGAGTTAAGGCCCGCTGGAAATGTTGAGTGTGTTTCAATGGCCAGGGTCCTTTTGGGTGTTGCTGCGCATCTAATGCCTTTCCGAAGGCCATGAGGACTAGATAGTGAGTGAACCATACAGGATTCGACGAGCTTTGCCCTACCGCGTCCTTGTAGAACGCGTCCAGTTGATAATTGAAGTCCGATTCATCAAACATATAAAATAGAGGTTGGGTTCTGAACTTGACACACTGAAGGTAGTGAAGCGCAACGCCTTTTGATGGGAGCCCTGAGACATCTGGCCTTCCTAGAGGCAACACGGCATGCAGTTCGGCCTTGTATGCGGAGCCGTCGGAGCTTGGAAAGAACTCGGGCGAAGGATTTGAGGGCGACGATTGCTGCAGCACCTGGAGCACCTGCTGCGTGAATGCGTACGGCGAAGAGTGTCCCAGGTAACTAAGCTGGCCAGAGCTCTCCTGTACGAACGCTGGGCGGTCCGGCACTAGGGGGTTCGTGATGTCGCTGTTCTCCACATCGTCGGCATCCGGGATATCTTGACCACCCCATGAACCACGTCTGGGTGGTTGTGAATCTGGCAAGGCTTCACCACGCTGGTCTGTAGCTAGGTCGTTGGTACCACCACTACCGTCAGCTGCCGTATTACTGGTTCGAAATGGTGTGAATTCTTCTTGCTGTTCGTCGCATTGTGTGTGAAAATCCTCGTGCCGTGCTTCACCTTGGCTTTCTAGCTGGGCGATTCGGTTTCTCATGTCGTACAATTCCCTGCGAAAATAGGTCAGCTATCAAGTTATTGTGGCTCATGTGCTCTGGGGCGTTTCAGGTACTTTTCAGAAATGACGACATGCTTATCCTCCGCTCCAAAATCACAACGTAGTCCTCGTGCACGGCATGTGCGGCAGGGCGGCAGTCCAGAGCACTTTATTTTATGCTTTCTACACCTCTGACACGCATTTTGCACTCTCGTACGACCGCGGCGCATGATATTCGTTCCGAATGCACATCCCGCAGCGCCCAAGGTAAATAGTGTTGGAGCGTGATCGTGAGATCACCGTGCGGGGTGTGCCCACGTTTAAATCCCTCCAGGACCTCAAACGCTTGTGTCTTATCTTCCCCGCTCGAGGCGACCCTGCCGCCCACGCGGCCTTCACGCGACAGTTGCTCGCGTCGTCTTCTCAAATTCCAATTCCAGTCCAGTCTTCATCTCTATCATCGTTTGGGCTGTTGTTTCTATTAGCCACTGTCAATTAATTCCCTCGAATCCCTGACATTGTCGACTTCTTGCATTGGCACTGATTTTAACAGAGGAGTCTCCGAGACTCATTGGGCCGAAAACGAGATAAAATTGTGTTGGTTAGGGTTAACTAAAAGTGAAAAACTGTCATGACATTATATGGTCGGACTATCAGAAGAACCACACGTATATTCACTGGGAAAGAGTACTCAAGCGAAGTAAATTGAAACTATTCATATTGGCAAGAGAGCTAACAACTTTCTAACTTAACATAAGAACAAGGCTGAAGGAAGGCGACCCGTATGCAATAGAGTCACTTCTATCCAACGCGGCTCGAAGAATCCACCGACGGGCTCTGACTCTAGAACAAGAATGTGATTTCTATATAACCATTCTTTCCAGCATCTTCTCTCCTTTCTCAATTCTCTCATACCGCAAGCAGGTCAGATCAAGCGTCTTGAATTTGTTGTAGGTGATGAGCTCGCTGATTGCCCGTCCACAAGCCGGCCCTTGCTGACTTCCGTGACCCGAAAATCCACAGCAGAATAAAAAGTTCTTGATCACATGGTGCGGGCCGATAATGGCATTGTGATCGAACGTGTTGAAGTCGTAGTGGCCGACCCATGTGTCGCTCACTGTCAACTTACCCAACGCCGGCAACAATCGTTCCATCACGGGCTTCATCTTGGTAGCCCACACATCTCCTCGAACGTCGAAGTCGTCTACAGCCACACCCACCTCCGGGCCCTCTGGTGGTGCGCCCGCAAGGAATTTCTCGCCGAATTGGCGGACGTGGATTCCCGAAGGATCGATTGTCAGTGGCACGTCACGGTCCAGCCTGTGTTCGCCCTCAAAGATGTAGGTGTACCGCTGGCGCGCCTCGAGAGGCAAGTGGATGCCAGCCATGGCGGCTACCTTACCAGAGCGAGTGCCGGCTGCATTAACCACCTTGCCGACCTTGATACGCTCTCCGGTCTTTAGAGTGACTGATTCGACATTATTGTTGGACACGGAGATGTCTACTACCTCGTTTTGGATGTAGTCAACGCCCCGCGCAGTGGCCACACGTCGCAGGTTCTGGAATATTGTCCAGCCGTCAAACTCGCCCTCGTCTTGAGTGTTGAGGCTGCCCAACAGCACATTGTCGAGCCCAAAGAACGGGTATAACTGGGCAATCTCTTCTTTTGACACAATGCGGGTACCTGCACCTTGTGCCGCCTGCACCTTCTGGTCGTCCCGCAGCGTCTGAGCGAACTCCTCATTGTCGGCCAGGTAGAGGTAGCCGAAATCTCGTATGTACAGATCCGGTGCCAACCCGGCTTCGTCCTGCACGATGTTGCGGAAGTTCTTCACGAAATGTGCCGCATACTGCGCGATCTTGATATTGATCTCTGTCGCAAATTGCTGGCGCATACAGTAGTTGCTCGCCCGGGTCGCCGACTCACTAAGCGATGGATCTCTTTCCACCACCAGGATGGAACCCTTGAAGTCAGGATTGGCGGATAGGAAAAAGGATATGGTCGAGCCACTGGTAGCACCGCCAATTATCACGACATCGTAGTCAGTCTTCTTTGGAGTCCGAGAGAACTGCTGCTTGTGATCGGCGTCGGGGTGATAAGACATGTTGAAATCTAGCGGCGGACAACCAATGATATGGCAAAGAATGCTCTGGCGTTGCAGTGGACCCTGGATTCCATGATTGCTGAAATGTCTATTCGACTTATAGCCCGCCGGGTTGCTCAAGGATGTCCATCGCGCCGACAACTTTGGAGTCACATCGGAAAGCACCGATGTCCATGACAAAGACTGACCTCGGAATGCTTCCGAATGTATATCCATAGGCGTTTACCCTTTGGCCGCGTTCAACCAGACTACTATGCCCTCATGACCACTTTCGTCGACTGCAAGCCGAAGAATATCAATGTCGGAAGCTAACGGAAAGCTCGCCCTCTCATTGGGCCGCCGACTCGGCTCCACCAACCCATGATACCGTGCCAAGATAAATCGGGAGCGGTCCGAGGGCGGCGACGCAGAAATACTTGGTGACATTCGTTCAAGAGTCACATTCAGTGCCAAGGCTGGGAACATTGAAACTGATAGGAGCTCCTCACGAGATTCGGAGACTTATCCGGACGTGATCATATGAGATCACAGGCGAGGGCAAACACATTCTACACGTTGCATACCCAGCCGTGAGGGGCACGTTCTCGATATCGGCCAGAAACCGGGCCAGCTTTCACACCCAGAGATAGTATATGTACCTAAGACCACAAGACCAATAATTTAATGTATGCATCACCGCTGTCAAATTCGTTTGTGCCAATTCAGTCCAGTTCACCCTGTGAATATTCACTAGTACCAATCTCCACTTTGATTTTCCGAAGTCAGCACCTACCTTTTGTCCGCAAAGCATGGCCCCAGTTCATTACGATGTTGCCGTGGTGGGCCTAGGTGCCCTGGGCAGCGCGGCCGCGTATCATGCAACCAAGAAAGGCGCCAAAGTCATTGCTTTCGAGCAGTTTGAGCTGGGACACGTTCGAGGAGCTTCGCACGACACCTCTCGCATTGTCCGGACATCGTATGAGGCTCCGGAATACGTGGCCCTGGCTAAGTCGTCCTACCGGGATTGGCGACAGCTCGAGGAGGACTCGAAGCAGAAGTTGTTGACCATCACGGGTGGCGTGGTTCTGCTGCCCAAAGATGGCCCAGCAGTACCAGCCCCAGACGAATGGACAAACTCTATCCCTACTGCAAGACAATGGGCCAAGGGCCTTGATGCCAACAGCCTGCCCTATGAACTCCTGGACCATGAACAGGTGAATAAACGATGGCCCCAATTCGACCTGAAAGACAACATGGCGGCGATCTATTCAGCCGATACCGGGATCGCGCATGCCGCCAAATCGGTCACTGCCATGCAATTTCTGGCCAGAATGTACGGGGCGGAGATGAAGGAACGATGCAAAGTACATCGCGTGATCCCGAAGAACTCGACCGACAAGTCAAGCTCCAGCCAGGGAGTGGCTATTGAAACGTCGCAGGGCATCTTCAGTGCAGCCAAAGTCGTGCTGGCCGCCGACGGCTGGGTCAATGAGCTACTTGAGCCCCTAGGTCTGACCATACCGCTCAAGGTCACACAGGAGCAAGTAACCTATTTCAGACCAACGAACCCAAGAGCATACGAGCCGGACCAGTTTCCCGTCTGGATTTGGGTGGGCAAGGATTGGTATTACGGATTTCCGGCTTACGGCGAGCCAACCATCAAAGCAGGGCACGATAATGCTGAACAATACACGACTGCGTCGACCCGCTCATTCATCCCTTCACAGGAGCAAACTGACAAGCTGGACTCGGCGATGCAGTATTTCATGCCGGACAAAGGCCGCCAACAGATGCGCACCGTGACCTGCCTCTATACCAGGACACCTGGACGTCAATTTGTGGTATCTCCGATCAAGGAGGAGAAGGATATCATTGTCTTGATGGGCGCTGCCCATGGATTCAAGTTCGCACCAACGATTGGTCGTGCTGCTGCCGAGCTGGCTTTAGATGGCGCGACAAAGGAGGACATTTCCAAGTTCTCGCTCGACACAATTGTTAGACCATGCCGGGCAGGATCCTCGGTTGGAACGAGCCGATTGTAAAGTTGAGGTATTGCTTCAACCGCAGTTGTTTTCCTCTCACTTATTAGCTGCAGTTCCAATTTGAATAAGACGAATTCAAACTCTAGTTCATGACACATCTGCAATAGCGCTTTTCGGACAGCGTGGAAATAGTATCTTCCAAGGTTCTCAGCCCGTCAAACCTCTACTAGAATTAGCAGTGCGAATCGTGTTATCGTGGATCTGTCGACGTCAGCGAACCAACGTCAACTGATAACATCTGTGTAGAAACTGCGGGGTTAATGATACCATCCGTCCGGTCCGAAAAGGTGTTCCCGAAGGCACATGCAGCCAAGACATTCAGAGCCCTCTCATCGCCTCAGTATTTCTCCATTCCCAATGACGACGAACTTGTCTGGCAATTGCATAGCCACTGCTGCAAACAAGACAAGTACGAGGGCCCGTTCCAGGCTGTGAAGCATGTGTGAGCCAACAGAATCCCCTCATTTGCCCGGGGTGGGATTAATTTACCGGCTTGAGTCACACTACGTGGCATCGCTTACCGGTTCCGACCCACCGACACGTATCGAATAGCTGCAAAGACATATGCATGCCTGCGGCGTAGCTAGGCAGAACCACCAGCCATGCGGCTTAAAAAGTGGGTACCAACAGTATGGCCTCACTTGCAGGCCTCAATTTAAGGCATCAGGTCGTCGGACATTTATGAATTGGTGTGTTGCAAATCGCACGGTAAACCTTTCTTGACGTGTTTGGGTGCAAGTCTGTTTACTCCTAACCTCGTTACACCTTGTTGAATCAAGTCTCTGCCAGACGGAACCGGTCATCAATCCCACGATACCCCTAGGGAGCTATCATTAAAACAGCAACGATGGCCCAAGATACACAAGGAGAGACATCAAAGGCTTCCTCTAGCCGATACAGTCTGCCAGGCTGGTTCCTGGAGCGCAACGTCAAGACTGTTCTGGACCTCAAAGGAACTGAGGCGCAGTTCCCATTCTGTCAATGTGAGACTTGTGCCAAATGCAAGGACAGATACGACGATGATGAGGAAGATGAAGAGGAGGAGGACGAAGAATCATCCAAGAGCAAACCCACCACAGATTCAACCAAAACTTCGGAGGACCAGAATGCCAAGAATGAGTCCACCGCAAATTCACCCGATCCACACGCCACCGCTGAAAAGCACGAGACGAGCCAAGAAGACGCCATTTCCTACGCCAAATTCTCAGAGCTGCGTGACGCGGTGGCCACGAATATGCTCTGGAGGCGTATAAGGCCCCAAGACTGCACGGTTCTTTTCAAACGCTGCTCTGTGGCCCCCGTGACAGAGTGTGACGGTTGCATTATGGAGCCGGTGTTGATGAATGACATCGTCACCCAAGTTGCCAAGTCCTTGGGGATGGGGTTGATCAACCTCAACTATGAGGACCTTGAGCGACTGGGGAACGAGTTTCACACCCAAGACAAGGAGCAAGGGGCTTGCAAAAGCGAGGAACAGGCGGCAGAGAAGAAGTCTGATGAGACCTCGAAGGCGGCGCCCTCAACAACAGACGCTGATGAGACCAAAGCAACCGATGATGGTGCTGCGAACAATGATACCAAGATTGAGACCGCAGAAGGGTCCAAGGCCGAGTCCAAGGAGTATTCAAAACAACAGGTCAAGGAGGAGGCCAAGGATCAGTCCACGAAGGAGTCCAGAGCCGAAACCAACGAGGGGCCCAAGCCAGAGAGCAACGAGGAGTCCACGGAGAATTCGGAAGAGGGCGCCACGGAGAAGAAGAAAGATTCCAAGGAAGATTCCAAAGAGGAGTCCAAGAATGAGTCTAAGGAGGAATCCAAAGACGTCTCCACAGAGAACAAGGAAGAGAGCAAAGAAGGCGCCAAAGAGGAGGCCAAGGAGGAAGCAAAGGGGGAGACCGACACAAGCACGGCGACGACCAAAGAGACCATCAAAGATGACTGGAAGCCAGACTGGTCGGATGGAGCGACCTTCACGGAGCACTACTTTGCGGCACGTGGCAAGAAGTGGGCTGACGAAGAGACTTTCTCATATTCGGCATGGCGAGAGCGCGCAAAGCAATCATACGCCGCGGTTCTTGATGGCGTCTCAGCCAAGTCATCCCAGACAAGCGAGCCAAAAGACGACTCACCGTCAAAAGAGGACCCAACTCCTGCTCAGCGAGGGCTTCTAGTGCACGTCATCGACTGTGACTACAGCAACAAGGTCTTTGACTATCGGAAGAACAGGAGAGTGCTCGCCAGACTTGGTGAACTGGTTCAGGAGAGGCGAGAGAAGGGAGAGGATGTCACGCTCGTAATCTCAACCAGGAATCTTGACGTGGGGTACAAGCGGTGCCGAAAGCTGTGTGTGTCTGACCTCTCCACCGTTACGCTCTCTATCGTCAACCCGTCGAAGAAGAATTCTGAGGCTCGTGCTCTCCGACGAAAGGGCGAAGTCAATACTGGGCGTCTCTCTCGGATACTAGGGGCGCTGATGGCCGATGGTGACAACGCTCGCCCTGAGGTTGAATGGTTGAAGAATGCAACTGGAGACGATCTTTCGCGATATGGGCAAGACCTGTGGGCTGTCGACGACGTTCATCGTGCTGCTGGTCAAATTGTGACCCGGGCTTGGATCAAATCACACCCAGTCATCACATCCAAGCATGTCGACGCAGCACTGAGAAAGCTTCGTCTGCTCAAGAGTAAAAAGGAGTCCACAGAGACCGAGAAGTCCGCAGAAAGTGAGACTCCGACCGAAGAAGTCGAACAGGATCCGCTGGAAGGGTTATTTCTGGACGATTACGAGGGCAAGTTCCGAGACTGTGTTGTCAAACCGAGTATGTCCAATTCAACCCAGCTGACTTTAATTGACTTTCCCCACTAACTAATTTCCACACAGAGGACCTCAAAGTCTCATGGGATGACGTGATACTTGACCAAGACACAAAAGAGGTGATCCAAAACCTGGTCCCTTCATCAAAGCTTGACGTAGAAGCCTCATCCGAGTTCCTCCTGTCCCAGCTGCGCATCAAGGGGTGCTTGCTCTACGGGCCCCCAGGAACAGGAAAGACACATCTCTGTCGGGCCATTGCCGCCTCCTCGGGATCCCGCATGCTATCCATAGACTACGCAACGACTCAGTCAATGTGGGTGGGCGAGACCGAGAAGTACATCAAAGGTGCCTTCTCCCTTGCGGCAAAGCTGAGCCCCTGCGTCCTTTTCATTGACGAGGCCGATGCCCTCTTCTACCGTCGCGGCTCAAACGACGCAAGCTGGGAGCGAGGCGCCACAACTCAGTTCCTAAACGAGATGGAAGGCCTCTCCTCCAACCCAGACGCCCCCTTGGTCGTTGTCGCGACCAATCGGCCCTGGGACTTGGACGAGGCATTTCTCCGTCGCCTGCCGCAGAAGTTCTACATCGGTCTCCCGGATCAGGATGCTCGCGCCGCTATTCTACGCATATTCCTCAAGGAGAATGACCTCGACCCAGCCGTGGATATCGAGGGCATGGCGGCTGCCACCCAGAAGTTCTCGGGTTCCGACCTGCGAAGCCTCTGCGCCGAGGCCGCGCTCATCTGGAAAATGGAACAGGGTCGGATCGATGCTCTCTGCAGCGGAGTATCTACATCTTTCGCAACGGCACGCAAGATGCCCAAGAGGCTGCGCCTAGACGTGGACCACTTCTCCGCGGCGTTCGAGAAGATGCAGCCAAGCAACTCCAGGGAACAGTCCGAGGAGATGCAGAGGTTTCACAGGCGGTACAATCCAGTGCAGGACGATCTGGGTCAGGGCAACGGCGGGAAGCGGTATGTCTATAACAAGGAAACCCGCCGGAACGAGGCATGCAGCGTGCGCGATGTCATTTCACGGGAGGTGCCGCCGGTGGAAGAGACCACACCTGCCAACATGCAACTTGTTCTCTGGAACGGCCCGGACTCGTTGGTCTGTCCGCTGAGAGGGGCGAACGGAGAGGCGATCAAGGTGCCTTCATTGACGATCAGCGAGAAGTTTAAAGCCCTCATTGAAGCCACCTTTGGTGTGCAGCTACCTACAGACCATGGCAGCGAGACACCGACGCTCGAAACCTACGGTGCGAGCGTGAAGAGCAGTGGCAGTGTTACTGAAATCATTGCTGGAAATAAGGCCGAAGGAAAGAGGACCATCCCATCACAGTCCAAGGCCGAGACGAAAGACGTGGCTCCACCGCCTTTGGCCACGGCTTGTGAGACTAAAACCAGCGAGGCAGTTGCTGAAGATTGTGCTGGCAGGCAACCGAAGGAAGATGAGGCCAGTACCTCAGAGTCTGAGATCCAAACAAGCGCCCAGAACAGTGGCACGACGTCTCCATCTTCACGCGCATCACCTCCGGTACCTTCACCCTCGGTCATCGCTTGTCAAACTCAAAGTAGCGAGGCAATGATTGAAGATCGACCTGCTGAGCATGCGGAGAAAAATGAGGCCTGCCAATCAGACGCCAATACCGAAGTGAGCGACCTGACAAACGAGGCAGTCTCTCCACCTTCGGTCACTTCTCCTGAAGAGGTGGATACCAGCGAGGTAATCACTGAACTCAGTGTTGACGAGCAGCCGGTAGAAACGAAGAGCAGCGAGGGGGAGGAGGCCAAGACTCAGAGTGTGGAAGGTGTGCAATACTCGGATTTCGACATCGAAAAGGCTCATGCCACCCCCGATCGCCAGGAAATCAGTCTTGAGGACACCCCGCCATCAACACCTGGCAGGACAACAGCCGCCGAGAGGACTCCGCCTGAGTCCACCCAGCCGGATCTTTCTAGAGCAGAACCAGCAATCCCTGAGCCACGCAAACTGAAAACGGGAGCTGATGTCGACTTGTTGCCATTGCTGGTCACCCTGGCATCAATGTTCTGGTACCAGGGACCACAAGGAAGCCCGAGGCCACAGGGTAGCTGAGGCATCGTATGACTCAACAATCTAGCACTTCGACGAATACTGTATGATTAGACGTTATAGAGTTGTGAATAGCTAACGAGGTCGGCTGGCCCGCCTGTCCCTTGAAAAGTCCGTTATTCTCGAATGAAAACGCAATCCCCGATGATTTAACAAGGCTGCATCACGTGACGTAAGACCAACGGATGTGTGATTCGTGGCCATTTGTGGCTGCCTAAGATAGAGTGGAGTTGAGTAAGCAATACAATAGTACTTGTGCCGAGGACCGCGCTGCAGAAGAGACGTTCATGATTTTCTAGCATTCCACCCTACCTGGTTGTGTATATGGCGTGATTGTACCCTTGGTTGACTTTTTTCGTGGCCAAAGGGGTTCGAGACGGAGACTTGCGGAGGGGGAGCCCGAGGCCGCAAGGAACTTTAAATTGTCAGGCCCGGACAGTCTCGTTTTTGTTGTTATGACAGCCATGTCTTCCTGTTCCTCAGCATCGGACTCAGGGGACGACAATGAGGTCTTCGGGACCTTAGTCAACATAAGCAACGATGAGCTAATCGCGCTTGGCTCACGTTTACGCGAACTTGTTTCCAAAGTTAAGACTTCCGGCCATGGCGGTCGGGTTGTGGAAGCCATCAGTGGTTCCTACAATCTCGTGCATGTGCTCGAACTGGACGGGGCCAAGATGGTGATTAGGGTCCCGAGAATCGGCCAGTCCGGTGATTTGCATCAACCGGCCAAAGAAGCACTCGAATCGCATGTCTACACATTGAAGTATATCAAGGCCCATACCAGCATCCCCGTACCTGAGGTCTACCACTACGACACAACGGCGAATAACGAGATTGGAGCACCTTATATCGCCATGAGCTACATCAGCGGACATACAGTCTCACAACTCTGGTTCAAGAAGAGCGGGCCTACGCCGCTCGAGGAGAGGCGACACAACATTCTGGAGCAGCTAGCCCAGAGCATGTCGCAGCTGAACATGTACCGTTTCGACAAGATCGGTTCGCTTATCCCGAATGATCTAGGAGATGCGCACCACATAGGGCCATGCTTTGATTTTGAGGAGGCGGACGATGGAACACTGGGTATTACGGCCTCAGGCCCTCACTCGGGCACGACATCTTTCCTCAAGCATCACTGGGTCCCACCCATCGAAGGTTCCTCATTCGGCATCGGGGCAGCGAAAGTTCTAGAGGAACTCTTGCCCCTCATACCCATTCATGATTGCAGTTATGTTCTGGCGCTTCCTGACTTTGATTCCCAAAATATCATGGCGGACGAGCAAGGCAACATCACGGGCATAATCGACTGGGATAATGTTCAGACGGTCCCCGGTTTCATGGGATGCCTGCGTTATCCCGGCTGGATCACCCGTGACTGGGACCCGCTCATGTATGGCTGGCCTCACTACGTTGACACGGAAAGCTCACCAGACGAGCTGCAGAAATACCGGGCATACTACCTAGAAGAGATGAAGCAGGCGCTCATATCGCAAGGAGTCAACGAATACAAGATTACTGAGAAGTCGCATATATTTGAGGCATTCTGGATCGCAGCGTCGAACCGGATGAACAGGACTAGGATTTGTGAGAAGTTCGTGGTGGAGGCAATGAGGCGGCTTGGCAAGGATGATATGGCTGGGGATCTTGACGAGATTGGCCTCAGCATGCTTGACGACATTGGATCCGGGCATATTGAAGATAAGCTGTGGGGGGATCTGAAGAACGGGCTAGAGATACTCGTGAATTTGTAAGAGTAAAAGAAGTCAGGCTGTGGAAGACTTTCTCCCTCGAGATCGTCTCATGTAGGCTACTCTATCAGGCTTCAAGACGATGACTAGAGACTACACTGTGCCTAGTAGTAAAGTAATGATAACTCTCGTCATCTTGCATTATCTCTGCCCCTGAACTTAACTATAATGGGCTTCTTTTCCACGAGCATGAAAGTCCTCAACTCTTCCCATTGCAGCTGTTTCCCCTGAACCATGCCGAATTCAAAGTTCCACAGGAGTTTGGCCATGATGAGGCGCATCTCAGCCCACGCAAGCGGCTGCCCTAGACAGCTCCGTGGGCCTACACTGAAAGCTTTCACCGCCTCTCGACGGTCGTGGAAAAAGGGGGACTTTGGATCCGCGGCTGCATCTGGGAGCCACCGCTCGGGACAGAAGTCCGTGGCGCGGTGGAAGCTCTTGGGATCACGGTTCATCGAATAGACCTGAACCGAAACAATCGTCTGGCAAGATCAGACTAGATGACCAGCTGAAGGACTATGGGGAACTTACTCCTCCGGGAAGCCAGATCCCACAAACAGTCTCGCCACCTGGCGGCACGAGCCTCGGTAATAGCCACGGAACAGGAGGGCACAGTCTTAAGCCTTCATTCAATGTGGCGTTCAGGTATGGCAGTTCTCTGAGTGCGCCGAGGGTGATTTGGTCTTGGTGCCGAAAGCTTTGTTTGATTTCGCCGACAAGGAGGGACAGTTTGTTGGGGTTGTTCACCAGGTAATTCAAGGTCCCACTCAACACTGTGGCTGTCGTTTCGGCGCCAGCCGTGGTCAACGCCTTGAAGTTCTGGATGATTTCACCGTGGGACAGCTTCATATCTTCGGGGTCCTGCAGTAGATAGGACATGATGTCTTGGCGGTCGTGCTCAAGATTCAACCGTCTCTCAACCTTGGCTGCGACCTGACGCGAGTGCTCCTGTGCCTTCTTCATCATGGAGGGGGGTATAAGCTTAAGGAGCAAGTTCGAGAACCAAGGATAATAATTCGCTGCGGAGATCAGGCAGGCCGTGTGCAAGGTGTTGAATATCAACGCTATCCATGGGTGGTAGGCACCACGCTGTAGGCAGTTGAAAGAGTCACCAAAGCCTAAGTCACCAAATACATCAAACGTGGTGTACATAAGCCATGGAATGATATCAATCTCAACCAAGCCTCCTATGGATCTGCTGTCAAGCTCACGCAAGCGGTCAACAAGCAGATCAACATACCGATGCAAGACAGGCTCTTGGGCATTCAATGCCCGTGAGGTGAAACCCGGCGCCAACGTTTTGCGGAGACTGGCATGTCTTTCCGGGGCTATAGTTGTCATGAGAGACTGAGGACCATCTCGGGGTATCGTCTTCCACCAGAACGGATCTTTTAGGAATTGTGGGCGGTTTGAGCGCGCTATCAGGATGTCGGTCCACGCCTCCGGCTGGGCAAAAGTCACCTCATTTGGGGCAACCCTGACAACTGAGCCGTATTCCCTGGACAACTTGTCCATATCGTGGACAATGTTTCCGCGAATCAATGAAAGCGCGAAAGGCAAGCGGCAACCCGACCAGCTGATCGGGCCTGGAACCTTAGATAGAGGGTGGAAGTAGATGTTGTACATAAATTTTCCTAGGAAGTACTAAGTAGTGATTTGTTAGATATGGTTGTTTCAAACACCAAAGAATCAATCATAGGATTGCATGCCATACGAAAAGTGCTATAGAAGCAGTTGTGGTCGCCCATGTGTATGGCCCATCCCCCGCCGAGACAGCCATGTTGGATTGTATTAGTTGGAATCGGGTTTCCCTGTTGCACCAATGATATGGTTTCAAAAAGAGAACTCCAGGAGCGATATGAGTGGCTACGCCAACATTTCATCGTATAGGCTGCAGCAGTGACCTCGTGCTCGTGCGTGGGTGTTGGTGTGGTCTTGCCGTGAAGACAAGAGTTGGCACACTCGCCCGAGACTCGAGACTTGCGGGATGAATCTTGCCCAGGTGTGAATGCAACAAATAAGGAATTATCCTGCATCCAGATGACTCAATGACCAAGAATGGTCTGTTCATGCAACCACGCAAGTATTTTGCAAAAGGTACACAAGTCTTGGCCAAGAGGAATATTGCTTACCGTGCAGATGCCAAGTGCATACAATTCACATACTCCCATTGGCGAGCCCTTGGCCCGGCCCACATCATACAAATATGGCGAGACGCAAGACCTGGGCCTCTGCAGGCTGTGATCAACGCTTACCTAGTCCTGCGCACTGTGCAAATTCATTGGGCCAGTACTCTCCTTGGGTTTCATAGGAGGATTGCGGAGCGTCCATGGGGGCTCAAAGATGGAGGGCAACCTCTTTGAGATGCTCCAGACCGGCCTGCCAAAGGATCAAACGCCACGCCGTAGGAGTTTGTGTTACAGCTGGGCGGCTAAAGTGGGTGTAGCACAGCATTGAGGCTCACAACCGGCAGCCTTCTCCTCGAGCTCACCCGCAAATGAAATCTCGCGGCTTCCCTCGTCTTACCTCACGTCGGTTCCACGAAACTTTCTGAGGTGTAAAACTAGATTCTATCACATCCTGCATTTTCTTGTTGGTCCCACGCGAAAGATCATGGCGGCGCTCGTACCGGCGGCTTCTCCCCCGGAGGGTGAAACATCCAACTTGATTGACCCGCCCGACCAGATGCCGCAGAACATAGCCCTTTACGCGACAATGCTCACAGCTGTGACGTTACTGCTGGCGATGCGTCTTTATACTCGTATACGGATATCCAAGGTAAAGCTTGGGCTTGAGGATTGTGAGCACTTCTTTCCCGCCACGTTTTGGTCTTGATGACGACTGACATCAGTAATTAGACTTCTGCATCACTTCTTACGTATGTAAAAACATTGGGTCTTCTAGCAAGATACGCGTTGACGTCTTCTAATATCGTAATTGCACAGTTTCTGGACTTGGGGTTCACCGGTCTGATGTTCAAAGGCACGTGGCTCACCCAGTTCCGCCCTTGAAAACGCTAACATGGTATTCAGCGTACACCATGGGCGTTGGACGTCACATTTGGAACACGCCAGCTCAATGGGTGGTTGAAGCCATAAAGGTGAGAATCAATCGTGATGGATCGCGGGGCCTAATGGCTAACTACGCCCTATCGTTAGTATCAAACAATCGCTGGCTGGGAGTACATTGTCCTGTCCCTGTCGATTAAAATGTCCTTCTTCTTCTATTATCGACGCATATTCTCCCCCCGGACCAAGAAGAGATGGCTCATTGATGGGGGCATCATCTTTTCGACCCTGTTCTCCATCGGACTCTTCTTCGGCGGTATATTCAACTGTGACCCGATAGCAAAGATCTGGAACCCGCGGTTGCCAGGCAGCTGCCTCACCGTCGGTCCGCTCTCGTTCCTCACGGGTGCCCTCAACGTCATCACCGATCTTTACATCCTGATACTACCAATTCCGTTCTTATGGTCCTTAAACATGCAGTACAGTCGGAAGGTTCGGATTTACGCTATATTTGCCATTGGTATATTGTGAGTAGCCACTGCAACCCACTAGGCCGCGCTTGTCGTCTAACATTATTGTCTCAAGCGTGTGCGCAGCAAGCATAGTTCGATTGGCTATGACACAGTTCTTGAGGGTCAACCCAGATATCACCTGGAACTTCAACACACTGGCAATTTTCACGTGGGTAAACACCTTTTGAACGGCTAAAGACGCACAGCTGACACCGCTCTAGGGCCCTCGAGGTGAACTTTGGTATCATCTGCTCCTGTCTCATAGTCCTGCCGCAGTTCGCCGACCGCCACCTACCAATGGCTATCAAGACATTTCCCTCTCGGATATGGGAGTACGCAGTCAGCGTCACTCCTTTGCTCACGAAGAAAGGCAGCAAGTCATCGATGGGTGGGGACTCACCACGGCGTGGTCACTCCCAGGAAAGCTACGTTCTGGCAATCCCTAGCCACGAGTCTATCCCGCGTGCCCCGCCATCCGCAGACACCAAGGTGCGGTAGGTCCCAGACCCGGTTGGCTGGTATTGGGCGGCGGCCATGTTGTATCTCTAGATAGCGTCAAGTGGAAGGAGCTGGCACAGAAAAGCTCTCCGCATTATGAATATTTTACGGGCCAGCCCAACGGATACGAAACAGTCAATCGCTTGGGGAATTCAAAATGCTGAGCCTATAAATTTAAAAACACAATACGTGCCACGAAAAACGATGCGTTTGAAGCACATGTTAGCCTGGTTTGGACGGGCATAGCAGCCTCCACGAAACAAATCATCTGTTCAGGTGCCGATATGAGACCCTTCAGATGGACTCCATCATCTTCAGGGGTTGCAAGTTCACCCGAAGACTGCTGCCTGAGACCACGCCGCCCCCAAAGTCCCAAGAACGTTGCAGACGGTGGCAACACGTTCCTCTTCGATTGCGGGTGTGACGGAGTTCGTAGCAAATGACTCGTGTGGGATTTGGGGCGAAGAATCTCATCTCAGACGCTGTCATGGTCGCATGCCCAGGAATGCGTCCTTGTGACTGCATGCATATTTCAAGAATCAAGGCAGGCGCCAGTGCAAATTCGGCGACTGTTGCGGAGATGACGATCCTTCAGCCTGGAAAGAGGGGGAAAAGATGTGGATCCCCAGAGGTAAGTCAACGACCCACTTCACGCACCACCCCCTTCCCGCACACCACGAATCCACATGCTCCTGATTCGCATCGCTTAGACGAATACCCACATTGCGAGCCCTACAAAACTCGCACAATCACGAGAATTACACCATTCGAATCGTCTTCTCCTTCCGCACACAACGGTATGCCTTACGTGCCCCACTTTAAAGTTCTTGCCGCCGTCGACGCCCAGGTTGACGGCAGCTCCCAACGCGAAGCATGTAATTAACACTATCTCAACAGGTACGCTCTACGCCGACGTCTGATGGGAATTCCGACCTGTGAATAATTCAATTTGACTCGTTAGAAGCTATTACTAGTGTAAGAAGGTCTGTTGGCCAACTGGATCCTCGTGCAGGGTGCGCTGGCTCGTCCTCCTTCTCACATTCTTATCCGGCGCTTCGCTAGCCGAATCGCTAACTATGAGAATCCCGATCCTGCCACCTATATACTCCTCGGCAAGCGATGGATATACCGCTTTATTGAGCGGAATCCATCGCTCAAGACGCTTAAAGCCGTGCAAATCGATTATCGTCGTGTGAGCGGCGCAACGACCGAGTCCCTGACCGATTTCTATGCTCGCCTCGAGATCCCGGAGCTCTCAGAGATCCCACAAGAGAATTGGTGGTGTGCCGACGAAGTTGGCACCCAGGAAGGCGATGGGGATAACGGTCTGGTGATCGGTTCGTCAGAGAAGAAGTTAATTGTTAAGAAGAAGTCGGTCCAGCGGTCCTGGGCTACGGCAATAGAGTGCTGTAGTGCGATGGGGTAAATGCTTCCGCCCCTGATTATCTTCAAGGCGAAGACCGTCCAATAACAATGGTTTCCTTACGAGAACCTCGTCGAATTTGAGGACTGGCAATTCACAAGCTCAGAAATAGGCTGGACTAACGATCAGATAGGTCTGAAGTGGCTGAATGAAGTCTTCGTGCCGAAGGCGAAGACTAAGAAGTCTGATACCTGGAGAGTGCTTATCCTCGATGGGCACCATTCGCACACCACTGACGAGTTCTTCTGGGCGTGTTTTTATCACCGAATATGGCTTGTTTTCCTTCCTGCACATACTTCTCACGTATTGCAGCCTCTCGACGTTGGTATCTTCTCTACTCTTAAGCGACGATACCGCTAGCAGCTGAGCCTGTTGGCGATGATGTATAGTACGGAGGAATCCTCTAAGGAATTCTTCTTGAGGGTATATAAAGCTGCTCGCACAATGGCGTTTATATTGCCAAAGGTTAGAAAATCGTAGTCAGCAACGGGAATTTGGCCACGTGACCCAGAGAAGGCGCTGAATTCGAGGCTGGTGGTCCCAGCAGCCACTGCAGCCACTGCCACGCCTGCTTAGAAGTGCCCAGCACCTGATTTAGACGAGGAATTGGCTGCAGTTAGTCTGAAAACACCTAAATCCTCTCGCCAGTTGCGTACGATCGAGTTTGAATTGCGTGTGTTGAGCGACTCCTTCAGGTTGCCCACAGCACGTTTGCTCTTCCGGAAGTTGGCTAAGGGACTAGACGAATTGAGTATACGTGTAGTTACTGCAGAGGCTGAACGAGAAGTTCTTGCTAATGCCCTTGAGAATTAGAAGCCTCGTAAACGGGCTCGAGTTGTCCCTGACCCGAATAAGGCGTTTGTTGACATCGTGGCGCTCGGGAGGCAAAGGGCATCCATGGGACAGGGCATAGCGGGAGCCCCACTGACACTCGACGACGATGACGTTAAAATTGAAGTTGACGATGAACTAGTAGACTGTATTGAAGTGCAAGGGCCTGAGATCGAGGAGTCGCAATTAGATAGTGAATAGCTTTATTGGTCGTAGAGAAATTCAACGTTGAAGTTGGGTGGTTGATTTTCGGGTGTCCGTTTTGGGCGTGTGCGGGAAGGGGGTGGTGCGTGAAGTGGGTCGTTGACTTAGCCACGGCTCTGAGATGGCACGCGAGTCCTGGTCAGTCTGATTGGTTCTTGGCGGGCTTCCCCTTGAGCCGCGACCACCAGGGACGAATCTTCAATCCTCCCGGTGTGTCGAAATCCTCCATGACCTCCAGGGCTGCCAAGGCTCATCAGATTGGATTTTAGTGCAGCGCAAGGAGAACGGTCCGGGCCGATATTAGTGGCGTTTTGAGCAGGAACCGGAATCAGAAGTTTATTCTGTTGCTTCATTTGACATTGTATCGCGGGCAGGAGATGCTCCAAGCAAGATTGCCGCTGTAGCTATAAAGCAAAGCCTCCAGATAGACACGTAGATCACAAGACAACGTGGAATCCATCTTGGCCTTTTCTACCACTTCCACAAACTGAGAGATATGGAGCCTGATCTGTTCCTTGCAGATCTCCTTGGCCTCCTCCTCATCGGTCTGATATTCTTCCATGATGACCCAGATAGCGTTGAAGACATAGTCACTTCCTGCTAGTTCCGATGCTTTGAGCTCCTTATCCCAAGAGTAGAGGTCATTGGTGAGCCCAAGTGCAGCATAGGCTGGCCGGGCCATCTCCATACCCATCTCATACTCCGCATCTGGTATTGTGAGAGCCATGCCGAAAGTGAGGAAACCGAACCAGATCCTGTCAATTAAGGATGAGACTTTTGAACGGGAACATAGGGATGAGGTTCACATGACAACTTACAGCTCCCCAGCATCGATCACACGAGCAGGTATATACTCCTCCAACGATCTGTACTTCTTGGTGCGCGCCTTGGCCGTGAGCTGCACAAACTTGGCCCACGCCTTCATTGACG
>JAMFTM010000220.1:0-11926 GCA_023522825.1 Diaporthe ampelina
GGTCCCCCCACCCAACAAGGCAGCTCCTGTGGGTTCGCATTCGCGACTTGCGCTCACCGGTATTGGAGCTGTCTGCAGTGATTGTCTGCTGCAGGAAAATACCATGTGTCAGGCGAAGTGCCGGAACGGCACATGTCGTCTTTATGTTACTCGAGGAGCTGAGCAGGCGACGAGGAGGGTTTAGAGAGATTGGGAATTGGGAGTTGGGAGCTCAGCAGGTAGGGCTCTAGACGGTTATTTTAGAGAAGGTATGAAATAAGCCTTGATCGCGGATAAAAAGACTGGTTGAAGAGTGTGCTTGTATAATTCCCCAGCCCATCGGAGCACGGTTAGCTGGGCGGATAGACAGAGTTCAGATCTGTGGCTCGTTGATGCTATCTTCGGCTGCCAGATCCATTTTCGACCACCGGAGATACAAGTGGCCTTCAGGCGCGCTGCCAAGACACTTCACGCGAGACAAGAAGTAGGCGATGAAGATCAGTTGAAGGAAGCCACAGCGCTATTGAACAATGCCTGTGTCTGAACGAAATCCGCCCGGACGGGCTGACAGTCGCAGGTTGCCAAGGTGACACGGTATGCGCACGCGCAACCTCCGAATGCCATGGGGCCTCACCGGTCCTGGAAGCGAGCTGAGATGGAAATGCAAGATCTCTAGTGGGCATCCCATTCTGATCAGATCACACAGCATCGCGTAGTAGCAATGCGACATGTCACAAATTGACCGTCAAGCTGACCATCCGTGGTCTTGCATGCTCAATGCCATGGGGGTACCGCACCCTGCACACAGACGACAGGATTGATGTGAGGCGTCGCGTCATGGGGTCTCCCAAAAGTTGAGGCTATCGGGGACTTGCTGTCCACTCCGATGCCCGCCAGAAAACCTCGGGAAACTCCGTCACTGCGATGGGCTCCTCGGTATCGGCTGTCAAACGGATAAGCCCGTCGTTCCAGCGAAGCCACGTGGTGCTCCGGCTGGGAGTCCCCTTCCTCACGGCCGAGTTGCGCGGTAGTCTCAGCGCGGAGGGAAGGATCAACAATATCACAGTACCCCAACTCCACAATGGATTCGTAACGGGAAATATGACTTGACTCGTCGGGCTTTGGATGGAGGTGGTGATCTGCACCCGGGGTTGGCTGGTTGGCCCAGGCAGGCCAGGCCACCGTCCGTGTCGGTGCTGGAGTGTGAGTGGCACAGGATGAGTGAGGAAGAAGGAGGGAGGAAGCTATCGTTGGTCTCAATCCGCCGGCAGCGCCACATGCGTCGTCGGGACGGGAGAGGTGAGAAGACTAGTGATTTATCCTGGCCGTATGACAGCATCGAGGAAGAAGCAGATGAGAAGTGCATACATGCTCACCTAGTGGAGGATGAATAGGAATAGATAGGCTATGTGGGTAAATATCATAGTACCCTGTCAGTCCAGATCATCTTCGTAGCTACACAAGCACGACAGCTCTGTTGTGGTCAGCGTGTAGCCTGACTAGCTGACCAGCTGCCATCCTAGCTAGAAAGGGGTCACGGTGTGCAGGGCTGTAACATTGAACCAGAGCTGCAGGTGCTTTCAGATGTCAAAACCCTGGATCTTGCAGCTGGCCGGAGGAGGGTGGCAGCTGGGTGGGCAGGTGGGCGGCGCCCCCTGCAGGCCAATTTGTTGCAACCAGCAACTCCCCAGAAGCACGGAATGTTTCCATAAACCCCCTGCGTAGGTGCCGTGCCGCAGTGGCCCATGGCTCCATCCTCAGTGTAGCCTTTGGGGGGTGGGTACCTAGGTACCGAGGACCTGGACCCTGCCCGTGGGCACCTGTGGATTGGCAGTCATCAAAACGGCAAGCAGAGTAGCGGATAAGTCTTGTTGCTTTTGAGAGCGTGGTAATTTGCCTTGGGGGCTAGATGAGACCGACCGTCACTGCGCTGCAGCCATGTTTGTAATTATAAGAGAGAGTCCTGACCATAATAGGCATTTAGCGGAGCATTAGTTAAGATTTGCCCTGATCCGCACCAGCCGAGGCCAGTCCAGTCCAGTTCAGTTCATGCCTGCTGGTTGTACCTGGCCAACCAGCTCGGTGCTCCCTCCTCAAACCCCTCCCCATGTGCTCCCCCATCCAGCCAGTGCCGGCCCAAACCAAACCTATATCGGGATCGACAGATGCACTCCGGTTGCTGCTTGTCTGCATGTGGTTCCAACCTCAGCCTTGTCCCGCGCTGCCCCCATGCCCATTGCCCACCATCTCTTTTTGTGATACATCCACTGTCTGGCTGTGCTGTCTGTCCTGTCTTGTACATGCAATGCCCAGGCCGTACCTACGTACCTCCTTCAAACCCGTCACAAACCCGTCACACCTTTTCACATACACCCTTGCCAGTCCCGTTGCAACGCTGTCGCCGCCGAGCCCGTGGGCATCCCGTCGGTGTCGTCCGTGTCCCGACCCCATTCGACTCCCGGGTCGGACAGCTGCTGGACATCCATTGGCAGCTTGCGCTTAGAACTGGTCTTGAACGGGCGACCCACGAGAGCCACGCTGGGGTTCAGTCTCATTACAAATCCTCCGCCCGGTTCTCGTCCTCCTGCTCGTGGTGAACTCGCTGCACACACTGCTATCCACACTGGCTCTGACACTGGCACTGCACAGTCGCCGGGGCAGAGATACAGGTGACAGGCACCAGGCACGTCAAGATCTCACCGAGCCGCGGGTAACGAGATTTAATACGCCATCCTGGTCTGTCTTGACCACTTCTCTGGGTCCTCTAGCCCGGATCATCAGCCTGTCACATACCCACCACCGAGGCCTCACTCTAAGTGGCCCACTCTCTTTTCCTCGGCCCCTGGCCCTCCCTCTCGGCACATCATTTCATAGTATCGCTGAGTTCTCGAGCGGTGCGGCGGGGAGACGGAAAGAGGGGCCTCGGTTGGTCATCAACGACGAACAGGTTCCCTATTAGGGCATCTCTTTCGCAAATACCACCTCCCGCCCGTCTTGGTCCGGACCGCACCACTTCCAATACTCAAGGACGGTTCGGCTCGAGAAAGCACCCCTCTCTGAACGCCCTTCTTACACTATGGTCTATTGCGGCAAAGCGTCCTTGGGATGTTCATCATGTCGTAAGCGGCGGATAAAGGTACGTCTCCGTCTCATCACTTCTGGGCCCGTCAGGGCTTGCGTACTCTGCTGCCCCCAGGGACAAGTCTTGGACCCTTCATAAACGTCCATTGTGGAATACACATGAAGTCTGCAAGACATTCTGCAGAAAGCACTAGACTCATCTCGTCCACCCTAACTGAACCTGCAATGGGGCTCTCTCATGATCTCTCTGCCTATTGCACTCCACGACAGCCCCTGGCTCACGCCATGAAAGCACTGTCTGGTCAAGATATGCCCTTATGACTGACCTCGATGCTTTTAGTGCGACAGACGGCAACCAGAATGTACACAATGCATACGGGTGTCAAAGGTGTGCCCGGGATATCGAGACCAGCTGTCGCTGATGTTCCGGGACGAGACGGTGAAAGTTGAGAAGAAGGTGCGCGCCTCCTGGGGATGTGAAGATGGAGTCGCGTCATCATCAGCCTCTTCGTCAACGGACGCCTCCGTGCGACAAGGCCCGGCCAAGATCAAGAGGTCTTCTTCAATGGCGTCCTCAGCAACATCCGGGTCGTTGTATGTATCAACACCGTCACCTTCATTCGCCTCTGCCTCTCCAATATCACCCAACTCGCCACACGTCAGGGGTGGCAGCTCCTCGCCGTCAGCCGCTACAAGCAGCCCTGCAACGACGCGGTTGAAACTCGAGGGCTGGGACTCATCGAAACTTCCCCCAGCCATACCTACGGACCCGGCCGAGCTTGGGCTCACCTTCTACGTCAATCATTATATCATTGGATACCCGGACGAGGTCAGGAAGGCCGAGGACCTCAGCAGTCAGACATGGTTCCAAAGCTCTTCGTCGCAAACCACCATGGCCGCCCTCGGCCTGGCTGGGATGGCGAATTTGCACGATGACAAGCAGCTACAGCACTTGTCAAGAATAAAATACGGCGAGGCTCTCGCGCTAACGAACAGTGCCCTGCACAACCCACTACAAAACCTGGAAGCGGCTATCAAAACCACCGTCATGCTTGCCTTGTTCCAGGTAAGGATCTGCAATGAACTGGCATTGCTGTTCCCCACGCTCATATCCATGGAACGCTCGCTGACAGCAGCTGTAGTGCGTGCACGCGACACACGAGTCCCACGACAACGTCAGAGTTCATCTCTTGGGTTGTCTGGCCCTCATAAGGTCAGCGCTGCCGGTTGCCACCGCACCGACGCTGGGAATCAGGGGCGTGCTACAACTATGTTACTCATTGGTGGGTGGATCCGCAGAACATACATTGGCTGCTCAGTGAATTCACCTTTCTGACTACCACTGCAGCTTATACCGTGCGTAACGAGCGGCGTGAGCCTCCCAGAAAACTTCTTCGACTGGCTCCGGGAGAGAAAGACACTTGACCTGCTCCCCGAGGACGAGAAACCTGGCGCCGACCTCGTAGCCATCATCGCGCGATTTGCACGGCTCAGCGCCACGCTCCGCACTACGACACTTGCCGACGGGAACGAGGCCACGGAACAAATGCTGCAACAACTGCTAGCTGTGGACGCGGAGATGGAGGGCTGGGAATCATCACAGCAGGGCAAGTGGAAGTACGAGGTTGTCAGCTCGCCAGACCTACCGCGCGAGGCTGTATTTCGCGGCAGCTACCACCGCTACTCGGACGTGTGGGCGTCACGGATATGGAACCACTTCCGCTGGGCTCGGCTGCTGGCCAACCAGCAGATCCTGGAGCTGGCAGCCGAGTGCCCGCGGTCTGCCTCGTCCGCCGGGTCCAAGGTAGCGACCCCGGGGTCGATACCTTTCCAGGAGGACCGTATCCGCGAGACGGTTCGCCGGTTGGCGGTCGACGTGCTCACGTCGGTGCCCACACACTACCGGCACCCGCGGCTGTCGTGGGAGGAGCTGGACATGGTGCAGACGCACGGCGGGGCGGGCTCGGGCGCGTTCGGCATCCCGCACCTCACGTTTCAGCTCCGGGTCGCCGCGTGTGCGCCGGGGGTGCCGTATGACGTCTGGCGGTGGGCGCTGGACACACTGGAAACGGTATGGGCCGAGCTGGGCATGCTGCACGCCAAGAGTCTGGCCGAGGTGCTGAGGAGACACCGGGACAAGCTGGACAGGGAAACTGCGGGAGGGACGAAGGTGAAGATTGAGCGAGACGTGGATGGTGTGGGGAACCTGCCTGTGACAGTGTGAGAGAGGGTGCCATGCCCCTGGATTTGGGTTCTTTCGAACCGTTGTAATTGTGCGTATATCTCTGTGAGGTTTGGATATTGAGAAGGGCTAGGCGTCTTCGAGGTGCTTCAATCACCCGTAGGATTCTGTCTGTATAGTCATGGTTTTCCGGGCAAGGGCCGGTTGCATTTACAATGCGGTGTGTCTTGACTTTTGAGCGAAGGGTTGGGATATGGCGCATACTCTTGTTATGGTGTGGCTGTCCCTATTGCGGGACACTCATTACGGTGTTAAAAGCACGATGCCAAGATGGCATGAGGTTTGGGAGATATTGGAACAGCAGTGGCAGATACTTAATATATCAATGCAAGCAGTCATTGCTGATCAAGCAAAGACACCAAAGGCCAGCATACGGGCCAGCCCGCAGCCATTGACCAATCTGAGAGCTCAATTCCAGGCAATGCCTCACCACATCCCAGGCTCTGTTCTAGGTGATGCAGATAATAGGGCTATTCCCATATGAAGATTTGCTCCACTGTCAAGAGTGGTAGAATATTGGGCTGGTAAAGCCCAGGTCAAATATCAAGGTAGCTAACTAGGCATGGAATCAAGCTTCTAATAAAAAGTTGACCTATTTCTTGCCCTGTCTCCTTGGAGAGTCAACAGCCACAACAGCCACAACGTGGGCAGATATGCTTGTAAGTTATTATCAATATGCATGATGTCAGTCACTGTGGTCAGAGACATTGATGTACTTCGGTATTGATTTGTTCAGGTAAACTGTTATCCTGCAGCTTGTCTCGGGCATCAAGGCAGCAGGCGTGCCCACCCGGCCGATAAAGGGTTTTGCCCCTGTGGGGCCTTTATTGGCAGCACCGATCGAGTATTGACAGGCGGGATCTTGGTATTCATATTGGGTTTGACAGAAGACAGGGTACAGTAGACAGGGGCAACTGAAAGTGATTGTACTCTGTGGTCGGGACAGATGAAGCTGGGCATTGTCTGGAGCAGCCTCAATATGAAAGTCCTGCTCACATAGAAGCCTCATCTCAGCCTCTGATTAAGTCAGTCAGCAAGCCAGGCCGGCCAGCCTCTCTTGCTGGTAGTATTCTTTGTTAGAGTTCAGTCGTCTCAATTGTAAGGAAACTAAGATCTTCAGGTCCGTGCATGCCTGGCAGCTTCCAGGCCGGCGGGCCATCTGTTAGTGATGGGAGTATATTCTCTATTATAAACACAGACACTGCACCCCCTAACCTATCATCCCCGGATTGGAGCTGCCGTGTGAGGGGTCAAACCCTGTTCGACAGAGAATTATGCCTGCTCTTTCAGGCGAGCAGTTAGCAGTTGCAGGCTTGCAGCAGCCATAGCTGGGGCCGCTCGAGTTCTGGGCGCTTGGAGCGTCGGATCGTCAACCTCCTCCCGTGATTGAATGACATTGATTTTTTTGCTCCCAACTCCTCACCCAGACGAGTCTATCCACACACAACACCACCCACATCATCACACTTGTAACATCCTCTTCTCACCCTCTAAAGACATCAAAGAGGTTCACTCTCCATTACTCAAATTCCTCTCCACGACCCAGGTTCCCACAAGGAACCCTAACTCTACGCTAGACCCCTCCACCTCCTCCACCTGGTGTCCACCCATCTCCAACCCTAATCCGACCAAATTGTTTTGTCATCATTTCTCAGAGCTAGCTCAAAGGCCCAGCACTGAAGGCGAATTCACTTTTATCGTGCCAACTGAATCACCTCGAGTGATCACCCATACACGCCTCTCCACTCCAACCTTTTTACCCATAGACAGGTAGGTCTTCACGCGTCCACTTTCCTCGCCGCCTGGCAGAACGGCCTTAAGCTAAACTCCACCTGTCCAGCCCAGTTTCTGCCGCACGGTTTCTCCCTGCCGTAGCCGACTGCCAGATTTTAGCGGCGCGCAAAACACATCAAAAGACCTCGAGAACCACGAGAACCACGACGCCTATCCTGAGCAACCACATATATCCAGCTAGACACAGTCGTACGACCCCAAGCACCATGGCAACAAACGGCAACACAAACCACCAGGAGCAATGGCGGGAGTCCGGCGGCGCCCCCTCCGACGCCCCATCCACCTCCAACACAGCTGCCGACAGCACCCCATCAAAGGATGAGGTCGGCTGGTACTTTGTCCAACAATACTACACCACCCTGAGCAAGAACCCAGACAAGCTTCACGTGAGTGCAGAGAGCCACATAGTTCCGCCTATTTTGCATACTGCTAACAGTCGCCCACAGCTCTTCTACAACAAGCGATCCCAGTTCGTCCAAGGTCTCGAGGCTGAGCTTTCTCCAGTTGCAGTCGGCCGACAGGTTAGTTACCAATTGTTCCCTTGTTATTGTTCCTAGCACAGAGGGCACGACGGTATGCTAATCTTGTTCACGTGGCCAGGCTATCTCTGACCGCATCAAGGAGCTTGACTTCCACGACTGCAAGGTCCGCGTCTCCAATGTCGACTCCCAAGCCTCATACGACAACATTGTCATTCAGGTCATCGGTGAGATCTGCAACAAGTCTGGCGAGCCCAAAAAGTTTGTCCAGACTTTCGTGCTTGCTCAGCAACCTGCTGGGTACTTCCTGCTCAACGACATCCTTCGATATGTGAACGAGGGAGAGGAGGAGGCTACTGAGGGTGCCGTCTCCGAGTCTGCCCCTGCCGTGGAGATGGAGGCCCCTCACCAGGAGTCCGCAGCTGCTACTGATTCAGCTTCTGCCGCCGCTGCCGCCCCGGAGCCTGAGAAGGTCCAGGCCGAGCAGCCTTCCGAGCCCGCCCCCGCTACCCTCGATGCTGAGGTCGTCGACAAGAAGCTCGAGGAAGCCAGCTCCACGGCCAAGGACACCCCTTCCACTACCGCTGCCGAGACTCCGGTCGAGGCTACCCCAGCTGTCGAGGAGGCTCCCAAGGCTGAGGAGGCCCAGACCGGTGCGGACCCCGAGAAGGCAGCGCAGGAGATCGCTGAGGAGGAGGTGAAGAAGCCAGAGCTCCCCAAGGACCCAAGTCCCACGCCCGCCCCGTCGCGCGCCCCAGCGCCAGAGCCCGAGAAGCCCAAGGGTCCTCCCAAGCCCATGTCCTGGGCCAGCCGTGCTGCTGCCGCCGTCGGAGTCCCTGTCAAGCCGGTCGTCCCGCTCCCTAAGGCTGCTCCCGCTGCCGCGCCCGCTCAGCCCAAGACCGCCCCTGCTCCTGCCCAGCCTAAGGCTGCTGCTGCTCCTGCGCAGGCCAGCGAGAACACTGCTCAGGCCGCCGACAAGGACAGCGAGTGGCGGACCGCGGGCGCCGACTCCAAGAGACAGAGCCGTCAGCAAAACACCTCTACCCCTCCTGCTGAAAAGGAGGGCACGCTGGCGTACGTCAAGTTCGTGACGGAGAAGGTGAAGGAGGATGATCTGAGGAGCGCTCTTGGCGGCTTCGGCGAGATGGTTTACTTCGATATCAACCGCTCCAAGGTATGTTCTGTTGAATCCGCCACCATGCTGGAAGCAACAAACTGACCCATGCAGAACTGCGCATTCGTCGAATACTCTGCCGCAGCAGGCTACCAGTCCGCTATTAACGCTAGCCCTATCACCGTGAACGGCGAGAACATCGTTGTCGAGCCCCGTCGCCCCAAGGCTGGTGCCTACGGTGGCGCCAACTACAACCAGAACCGAGGAAGCATCTCCGGCCGCGGACGTGGCTTCGAAGGTCAGCGATCTGGAAGCCAGGGAGGCGGACGTGGTGGGTACCCCTCCCGGGGCCGAGGCGGCGCTCCCCGTGGGCGCGGCGGCCCCCAAGCCACCAACGCGTGAGGAGTGGCGACCAGCAGCAGGCCTTGACGGCCATTTCATAGAGTATTCTAGGGAGTCATGGGAGTTCCTTTCTTGGTCGGACGGTGTATTAGTGGTTGCGTAACGTCTTGCTTGCTGAACCGGCGCATCGCGACATCTGCATCCCAAGAGAAAAGTTTTCTACGTGGTATTTTTCTTGCTGCGGAATTTTGTACAGTTGACCGGGCCACAAGCGACAGGGAATCTGGCGGACATGGAGGTGGCCACGATTGCGGGTCAGATTCCTCATTCCAACATTTTTTGCATGATCATCAGGGTGAACGGCTGTATATGTAACAAGGCGGGGGACGAATATACATGATCAATGACGAGATTGCGGTAGGCGACGGGCCATAGCAAGGAAGGAGGGAACAGGCCAGGCAGGGGAGGAGCAAGGTGACGGGGTGAAGGGCGACTGGTGGAGAGAATGTAATGATAAACCCACGAGGACGTGTATACCATTTAACGGAGGAAAAAAGACGGAGAGTCAGTCATAGCCAGCCATCAATGCCTTGGAATTGAACCCAAAAGCGGCATTTTCCAATCACTCTCGTGCACCCGCCCTCATCCCCGGCTTCAAGCCTGGCTCAGTTGTCCTGGATATGCTCATTGGTTCATGCGAGAGACGGTGAGTCTTGATCCAGTCTGGCAAGATTTATAGGGTTTTGGATCAAGGACATCCCGGGTGTCAGCAAGAGGAGAGTGACTGATGATATGTGTACATAGTCCAGGCGAATTGAGACGGGAGGATGAATAGGTATACTCCCGGGGCTGTGGTAGGTCTAGGAACAAGACTTTGTTTGGGTTCTCGAGAGATCGGCTCAAAATGGCGATCATGGCCACTGTCAACCAGCGGTCTTCGAGCTTTGCAGCGCTCAACCCCCCCCCCCCAAACTGTGAGATGATATCCTAATGGTGGCCTTCTTCAGAATATTGGTTGGGATACACTATGTGGTGTAATCTCTTGTGGGATAATTTCATTATATGACAATGTTTAGTAAGATAACCTTTGATGTCCTGTGAGGCAGTCTGAGGAGCCTCGCCTATTCACTGCTGTCACACCCGAGGATTCGTCTCTCGGGTGTCGGGAGAATATACTACAGACGTTCCCATCTGATTCACAGAGCCGGTGTAGTGTCTCCACACCGCTGTGGGAGTATAGCAGGAAGCTGATCGCAGTCTGCTGCAGGCCACAGCAGTGTTAGCCGAAGCGGAGACGGCACGGGTGAATTATCGGAGCAGGGCATGTCTCATCGACGATGTCTACCACAGGACAAGTTGATCAATTTGGTTCAGACACGCGTATCGCAAATTGACGGCGGTCGCGAGGCACAGCCGACGGGCGGGCCGGGCAACCAATGCGGACCACGATAAGCCGGTGCTCATTCATGTCCCGCCGTCCCCAGCCAGCTGACCATAAACTCCTTCCTAAAGAGTGCTGGCACGCCGGCTCAGCAAGGTAGCATGAAGCTCAGGAGAAATGGTACACGGTGGGTTCCCAATGACGATTGGACTCCTGTCATCGGCCCGGCTATTGTATCTCTCTCTCTCTCTCTCTCTCTCTCTCTCTCTCTCTCTCTCTCTCTCCAAAAGTCTGGCGCCCGCCCCTTACCTCGAGGCATATAATTACTTTACTGTGCGCTTACAGCCGGCGGTAATCCGTGTAACGGTCTGGCTGGTGGTTGGTTGCAACCCCCGACAAGGAAGGCCAGGAAAAAACGTGCAACGGTTCATAGGCAGGTAGCAACGACGAGTTCGATGGTGCTTGTTTTAATGCTGCTGCTCCCCTACCACTCCCAGGCCCAAGGCAGGGGAGGGAAGGGGAAAAGAAGCATTTGCCAAGGGGTCACGTCGGCGCGGCGCGGCTCACAAATCTGTGCGGGCCCCCTCGCAACCTGTTGCCCGGTTCAGCTCTAGCACGAGTACGCTCGGAGGGACGGGTGCAGTAAGCAGTGCCTTGCTTATTCGCCCGCCCCCTCTTCTTGTTCTTCCGTTGTCCTTCCAGATGTATTCCAGAAGCAAGAAGCACACCAAGAATTGTTCTTTCGCCACCCGTGCTGACGATCCTTCCGGGAACAAGGCCTGTAAGACCTGTGAGACCTGTGAGACCACTCTACTCGAGGCTGATCGCGTGCTGGGCGTTCGGCCCCGCAGCCAGTCAGACGGCGTGATGGCGCAAGCAGGCTTATATTACACGGCATTGCCCCATCAGCCAGCCCATGGCCTGCTCATGCATGTCTGTGGTGGCCCGCTCGGTGATCGTCGGGGCCGCGCGAGCTTGTGAGACCCTAGTACGAAACCTCCGATGGTTGTTTGGATTCATTGAAAACAAACGGGGCCCTTGATTGGAAGAGGGGGGGTTTTGGGCGCGGGAGGAGGAGGAGGAGGAGAAACAAGACGAGACTGGGCCTGGGCAGGATCCCGGTTGGCCGCTCCGGAGGGGAGAGCACGCAATCCCAACCCCGTTCCCCCAATACCGCACGGCTGTTATAGGCGTGGTAGTGTAGGCAGTAAGGAGCCTGGCAATCTGGTAGTGTAATCCGTACTACGGTGGGTTGGTGAGGCAGAGGGCAGGCCAGACCAGAGGGGCAGAGGGGCCTGGCGCCCAGCGCCGAGCAGGCTCCCGGCGACATTTGCCCGCCGTTAACCACCTACCGTTCCTGGCTAGGCGGCAGGTGGTCAGGAGGGGGGCGAGGGCCACCAATATGGACAGGTGCTAGGCCAGAGAAGGAGGGTCGCGTCTCCGAGGGGGCCTTTATGTCTGCTGCGCTGTCTGCTTCTGGGTCGTGTCGCGCCCGCTGTGAATCGTGATTCGGC
>JAMFTM010000221.1:0-32322 GCA_023522825.1 Diaporthe ampelina
CAGCAAAACCATTATGCATTTCCTATCGAGACATCTTTTGGCACACTGGGTGGGCCATGTCAATGTACCACTCAGTTTCCTTCATGCATGTACCTTGACCCCTCACCTGCAATCTCGCCTGGGGGCTAAGCTTCGGTGGTGCTTAGCATGGGTTAGCTGCCCATTCGGGCAAGAACAGTACCTGCATGAAGTACTGCGACAACAAATCAGGAAGCTTATGTCCAAAGTAAGCACCAACACACACAGCCAACAGTCACACCCGGCCATGGAGTACTACTAGTACCATCAAAGTGCCAAACAGAGCCAGCTATGTGCAACCAGGCAGACGGCCTTCCTTTCTTTTCTCATATTCCTCGAAAAGTCTCGCATCCAGCAATAACGGAAGAGAGGCCTTTCAGACCTTTCATTTTGTCCCAAAATTTTAACACAATCACATTTTCCATTATCCCGTTCATCATCTGCCCATCCACTCAATCATGGCAGAATCGACTGCGGACTACATCGTAGTGGGCGGCGGCCTCACAGGCTGCGTGATGGCCTCACGACTTCGGCAAAGCAAGCAAACCAAAGATGTGGAAGTCACGCTCGTGGAGGCAGGCCCCGACCCATCCAGCAACCCCGCCGTCGAGGGCTTCCTGAGCGGCCTCTCGCTCCAGGGCGGCGAGCTCGACTTTGCCTACCAGAGCGAGCCCGTGGCGAGCACAGCCGGCCGCGCCCACACGCTCAACGCGGGCCGCGCACTCGGCGGGGGCAGCATCCTCAACTACGGGGGCTGGCTGCGGGCAGACGCGGCCGACTACGACGAGTGGGCGCAGGCCGTCGGGGACAAGCGCTGGGGCTACGAGGGCCTCGGGCCGTGGCTGAGGAAGTCGGAGGCCTTCCGCGGGTCAGAGGCCGAGAGCCCTGGTCGTGGCACTGACGGGCCCATGCATGTCACCACGGTCTCTGCGTCTGAGTCGGGCGAGCGCAAATATCCGCTTCGCGATGCTGTCAGGGACGCGTGGGCCTCGCTCGGTGTGTCCCAGAACCTTGAGGGAAAGGATGGCTCGATCGCAGGCCTGGTGGAGATGAGTGAGAACTCCCGCGATGGGCAGCGGCAGCCCTCTTACACGGCGTATCCCCTGGATGGTGTCCGTGTTCTCACCAACACCCTCGTGAGGAGGGTCATCTTCTCAGGCACCACCGCCACCGGGGTCGAACTGGCCGACGGGCGCAGAATAACAGCACGCAAGGAGGTGATCCTCTGCGCAGGCGCCTACCGCACGCCCCAGCTCCTGCTGCTCTCAGGCATCGGCCCGTCCGAAGCCCTCGCCGAGCACGGGATCCCACCCGTCAGCATCTCGCCGCAGGTCGGGGCGAACCTGCACGACCACTTCGCCCTCTACCTCGCGTTCCGCCTCCGCGACCCCTCCCTCGGCCACGCCATGGGGGGCCAGACCCCAGCGTGGCAGAACCCGGCCATGTTCAAGGGCCTCCCCTGGGACTGGGTCGTCAGCCAGCCGCTGCCGGACGATATTCTCTCGCAGCTTAAGCAGGGGCCTGACGACGACGACGCCGCCGCCGAAAAGCACGCCGGGCGCAACCTCTGGGAGGTCCTCACCCTCTACGTGCCCCCCGGCATCCCGGGGATCCCCATGGACGGCACCCATATCGCCACCTCGACCATGCTGCTCCTGCCCACCTCGCGCGGGACCGTGACGATCCGGTCGGCCGACGCGGCAGACCAGCCCCTCGTCCGGCCAAACTACTTCTCCACCCCGCTGGACCGCGCGGCCCTCGTCCACGCCGCGCGGCAGACCCTGCGGGCGCTGCTCGCGACCGAGGCCCTGGGGTCCCTCGTCGAGGGCGAGACGCCGCCGTCTTCTTCCTCCGACCAGCAGGACCTGGCCCCGCTGACGATCCGGTCCACCGACGCCGAGATCGAGGACCGGATCCGCCGCACGGGGACGCAGCACCACCACTCGGGCGGCACCGCGGCCATGGGCGCCGTGGTCGATGCCGAGGGGAGGGTCATCGGCGCGGACGGCCTGCGGGTCGCGGACGCGAGCGTCATCCCCGTGCCGCTGGGCGGGCACCCGCAGGCCACGCTGTATGCCATGGCTGAGCAGATCGCTGCCATGGTCATTGATGCTTCTTGAGTGGGGGAGCTGCGATCAGCAAGTGACTGGTAGACACATTCTCCAAATCTGAGCTGTGTGTTTGGGAAAATCGAGGTCTTGCCTCTAGTGTACCTGTCTGCTGTCTTTCTTCAAGTCACGTTTGTTGGTAGACGGACGTGCCGTGAATTAACGATGTGGAGACAGGGCAGAGAAGCTAATATGCTCAGCAGCCGTGAGAGTGAAAATAAACAAGCGAATATGAATAGTGAATAATAAAAGTGAATATGAAGAGTGGATATGAAGAGTGATTATGTACTATACGAGGGCTTTCCACTGGGAAGCTAGTCTGTTGAAATTTGAAAAATAGATATAGTAATACGTAGATGCTATGGCAATCCAGTGAAAGTGTGTACACTGTGTAGACTGAAGCCACTCCTGCATTTTTACTTGATCGAATAAAACACACAAACACCACCCGCCACAAATCTGGTTGGCGTTGTGAGTTGCTTCTGCCGTAGCCGTCATATCACCGACGGGCAGCCGATCCCTCGATCCTGAGATCCTCTAGAACCCCAGACCTCGCCGTGGATGAAGAGATGAAGACAAGTAGAGTGAGTATACAGACCAGTGTCGATTCAACAGACAAGGACAGTCCCCCTCCCTCCCCCACCACAGGCCGTTATGCCACAAGGGCGAGGATCGACCTGCACATAAATACCTATCCAACCAGATAGCGTCTGACCCGCCAGCGGTGACCCGATTCCGGCACCCCGGAGAACGACAGCTTTCTCGCGCACTCAAGGCTGGTCGGTTGGTAGTAAGCCACATCACATCCATGGCACAAAGTCTTCCTTCCACCCACGTATCTGGTTCATCAAAGATGTAATTAACAACAATTTGATTCAGCCAGTCTAGAAATATCCTCGTGCCAGTTTGGGGGGGTATCAAACACACCACTCACACCAACCAATCCCGCCACCTGGCCTCCCATGAACGCCCAAGCCGCCTCTAGTAAATGAAGGTCCCAGTCCCTCGCACCAGTGGCAGCCAGCCTTTTTCCCTTCGAAAGTCGCAACATCTCTGTGAGAATACTATATGAGCAGACAGCCCGGGTTCGTTTGGGTTCCCGCATCTTCGAAGCCACAGTCTTCTTCTTCTCCCATCACCGTCAGTCCACCGCATTAACCAGCCATTAATTAACTAATCAATTACCCCCTCCCATCCTCCTCAGAGAACTCCGCCGCCTCACACTCCCCCCAGCACCATCCCTCTCGCTAAAACTCGTCCCGATCCCCGAGTCCCGCGCCCGCAGGTCCTCCTCGTCCTCGCGGTACTCGTAGCGGTAATCCTCGTCGTCCTCCTCAACATCCGCCTCCCCGCCGACATCCCCCTGCGCGGGGGGTAGCCCCCCACCACCACCGCCCTCATCCACGCCACTGGCATGCCCGCCCGGCTCGGGCTCATACCGCAGCGGGGGCTGCTGCGAGGACGTGGGAAACGTCATGGGGACGTCCTCGATCGACTTCCCGTGTCCGCCCCCTTCCTGCTTGATGATGCGCGGGTCGTAACCGGGCGGCACGGCGCCCTGCCCCTCCAGCTTCATCCGGCTCGGCGGGGTCGGGCCCTTGATACCGGTTCCCTCGCTGAATACAACACCAAAAAGGACCTTAATCACCACGGCGGTGACAGCCAGGAAGAAAACCTCCGACACCCAGAACAGCGCCGTGAACAAGACGAAACTCGTCACCCACCACGTGTGCATGAACCACCGCAGCCCGCCGAGCTGCGCCGTCACCGTCACCAGCACGTCGTACACCTGCAGGGACTGGCCCGCCTGGACGTCCAGCACCAGCGACCGAGGCATCATCCTGCCGGGCACGAAGAGCAGCCTCTCGGCCATGGGGACGGTGAGCCTTGTTGTCTCGGAGCAGGGGACGAAGACGTGGTAGGCCAACAACAACAAGCGCTTGGCGAGGGAGACCAAGGGGTCGGTGTAGGGCATTATGGCGGGGCGGGTGGACGTGAAGAGGATGTTCTTGTTGGTGAGGACGCTCTGTGGTGCGGGGACGGCCGTGGGCATGGGGCTAGCGTGGCTTGCTGCGGCGGGGGTGGTGGTGGTCTTGCTGCTGGAGGGGGCGTGCGGGCCGTCGAGGAGGTACAGGGCGAGCATGAAGTTGCCCCTCGCGAGGTTGCTGGGCGAGTTGGGGAGGTTGAGCGTCACGGAGATGTCGTAGTCCTGGTAGTCCTTGAAGTTGGCGTGCGAGAGGGAGGCGACGCCGTAGGGGTTGAGCTCGTATCTGCCACAGACGCCCATACTCGTCAGCTTGGGGGGCTCTTTCTTTCTGCAATATGGTTGTTGAACAGTATCAGGGGAAGACGGTTATCACGCCACTCACCCGTACTGCAAGTGCACAGGCACAGTCATGACCTGGTCGGGCAGGTACTCGTGATAAAAGGCCAGGTATGCCACGCACGCGAACAGGAACAACAGCGACGAGATGAATGTGACCAGCACCGTGGTCAGCAGCGTGCGCGCCCCGCTCTTGGAGAAGACGGCGTTCCAGAGGGTGTTGACGTGGCCGCCGAGCGTCTTGAGCCATTCCGGAGCGTACTGGCCGGCGAATCTGATGTACTCCATGATGCTGCACGCCGCCAGGAGAGATGCTGGTGGCGGGTGAGGACAAACAGCGGGCGCGAGAGTCAGAACCGGGAGCTGGTTGGAGGCGGCGTCGGATTCGGTGGGGGACGAGGCACAGGAAGGAGCACACACACACCCTCGGCTTCAATTCCTGGCCCTTAGCATCAGCATGGGGATTGGCAGTGGCCGCTGACCTGGGCCTGAATGTGTTGTTGGTGAGCTGGGAAGCTCCCCTGGAGGTTCGTATCGCGAGCGTCGCTGTGGTTTGTGTGGGTAGGTAGAGAATAAAGTTGCGACGCGGTTCGCGAAGGGAGGACCCGAGGCTTGGGGAATTTGGTCCGACGTCATTGTGGTGGTCCCACCAGGGGGGTCGGCTTCTGCCGCAGCGCCGCAACGTGGGGCCCCTGTTCTCTCCAGGGGGGGAGCCCATGAGCTACAGCCCAGGGTGCTGGGGACAGCTCTTGTTAACTGGCAGAACTACTGCTCGTCTCTGCAAAGAGCCAGCCAGTCCCGGGTCAACAGCTCTTCGATTGCCAGAGTTTTGCAGTCTCTGGAAATATTGTTGAGCATGCACCTCGCGAATATTTACAGCAGTTGAAGCATTGCAATACTGACTGCGAACAGTTATAGTCATCAATTGGAAAGACCCAAAGGCCAAGATATCATTCTCATGATAGAGTTCAACACCTCATTTGATTCCTTATCCCATCCCCGCATTCCTCATTCCTCATACATACATCCATGCATTGATTGTCCTGGCCGCCTATAGACATTGAAAAGCAATCAATAAAAGCATCAAAGCATCCCTTCGTCCTCATGAAGCGTACAGTACAGTGGACCGATTTTGAGCCCAACACTGAATCAATAGAATCCAATCCAAACCATCGCAATTCAATCAAAACAAACCCAGCCTAAGAAGCAGAGCCAGAGGACCTCTCCCCTCCCCAATGCTCAACTCCAGGCTGGGGTGATGCCTTTGCGCCTGCAGAAAAGACCGCATCAAGCAGAAAGCAATCAGACAAAATTATGTGGTTTCAACTTGAGAAAAGTCATCCAACTCCGATCCTGATGAAGGCGTTTTCGTACTGGTTTTTGAGGGCGTGACACGGGCCCCCACGCTGGTATGCTCCTAAATCGCTTGCAGGTAGTTGCTCGGGACCAGCCCGCTCTGGCCGTTGCCCCCGTGCACCTCGGCCTCCCACCACCCGTCGTCCTGGTGGCGGAGCACGGCGAGGATGTCGCCCTTGTTGAATCCGAGCTCCTCGGGGATGGCTGCCTGGTACATGTACATGGCACGTGCTGCGGAGAAATCCGGTCATTAACGTGAAAATCGGGACAATGGCTTAGGATTGTTGTGCTTACCAAAGTGCAGAATCAGTCTGCCGTCCTGGGTGTACTGCCTTCCTCCGTCGGCAACGCTCTTGCTCCGCGGCCTGGACGCGGGCGCCACGGCTCCCGGCGGCTCGTAGAGGCCCATAGCCCCTCTGTTCCCTTGGCTGGTCCCCGGGCGCCCCCCACGGCCCCTCGTTGACCCGCCGTACGAGTCGTCGGTGGGCGCAGGTGACATGCCCCTAGACATGTCGCCGCCAGGGTACGCACTGAAGCTGCTGCCAGCCCGGCTAGCAGGCCGTCCGTAGTCACGAGGCGGCATTGGCGAGGCCGATCGAGGCACGTCGTTGGGTGTGCTCCGGCCGTAGTAGCCTTGGGCCGAGTGCCTGGGGTCCATCTGCGCAGACCCGTGGCGTGAATCCATGCTGCCGCGCTGGCTCGCCGCGTACGGGTTTGGCGATGCCGCTCTGTTGTTCATGCTGCCCGGTAGTGGAGAGGCGCTCCTCGGCGGGGCGGGAGATGCGGCTCGTGGCATGTCGCTGCCTCGCGTCGGCGGCCGGGAAGGTGATCTGTAGCCACCCGAGCCGGGCCTGTCTCCGGAGAACAGGCTTCGTGTCTGCTGCGTGTATTTCTGTGTTGCCTGCTTCATCGCCTTGGAAGTGACCGCGGGCGATGGAACGCCCAGTCTGCTGTGCACGGGCTGGTCATAGGATGGGGGCGGCGTCCCTCTCATGCCGGCTGCGGCGGCATTATTACCGCTCAGCGGGGGCACTGATCGAGAGAACGGCTGTGAGCCTGGGGCAGGAGTGGCAATGCCGTGGTAGTGGTCTGCAGACATGCGGACGGAGGACTGCTTGCCCAAGGGTATCCCCTTGAGCTCTGCCAGGGCTTGCGCGATCGGGTCGTCCTCCTGTGCCTCAGGCTCGGGTGCTGGCTTCTGTCTGCCGGGCAGCTTCACAGGCAGCACGTTCTCCCCAATATTGATGGCGACATCAGCATTTGGGTCTATGGGGTCGGGACTGGCCACTGATCTGTCCGGCAACAGGTTCTGCGGGAAGTCGCGATCAGAGTTCGTCCGGCTGTTCCCAGGGTGCCAAGTGTTCCTGGCGCTCGATGGAACCTCCCGTTCTCTAGTACTCTTACGCCTACTGAAGGGGCTGTGGTTCTGGAAGAACCCGCTTCTCCTGTTCTTCAGCTTCCTGTCTCCTGCCGTGGCTGGCGATGCGGGTGGCGCGTCCTGCTTGACTGGAGACGACTTGCCGCTCATGGGGTCCCGGCTCGAATAGGACGTTGGGGCCGAGTAGTCACTATGCTCATCTCTGCTCGTTGGCCGGTCAGAGGAGCCCGATGTTGCACTACTAATCTGCGAGCCTAGGTCTGAGCCGGTCGGGTTCGCAGGATTCCCAGTGCGGCACAGCATAGTCATGCCGTCCATCGGGTAGGGATCGTGAGGCACGGGTGCAAACTCGTTGGGGTCAAACTGTGTTTCGTTAGATTTCTGTGATCCATAGCTACCACGAGATGTGTGTGTTTGCAACCACGCGGGACTGGCACTAACCTCTGGGGGCTGGGGCCTCTGCAGGTCCCGAGGCAAGTCCCTGCTACTCCGAGGCTCGCTGGCCTGCTGTGCAAGCCTCTGTGGTGTTATCGTCCGCTCCCTGCTGCCAGGTGCCCCAAAGTCGTGGCCTAATTCTTTAGCCAGGGGATTAGCAGGGTCATGATGGGATTCGTAGGTGGATGGCTGTGGCGATGAGGAACGGAAGGCTGGGTTGATACTCCGAGGGAACTGGGCTACTGAGTATGCTTCGTCGTCGTCCTCCTCGATCGGTGTTTCGACATCCCCACGGCAGAAGTTGATGTACTTTGGTGGGTCTGGGATCTCCTGTCCGGTCCCCCTTTCTCGGATGAAGGTGATGATGTCCTTCTCAACCTCCATCTTCTCCAAGGACAGTCGTACCTTCTCGCATGACGCGTCGTCACTAACGCAGACAGTCGAGGCGATGTTTGCGAAGGTCCAGAGACTGCTCTTGGTAAAGTCGAGGCGTTCCTCCTCCAGGTCCTGGAACTTGTCGGCTGCTGCCTTCCACTCCCGGTTCCACCGAGCAGTGGTCTCCTCCAAGGCCTTGACGGCGGCCTCGTACTCGGAATTCGACGTTGCCAGGCTGATCTGTGTCTTCTCCAGCTTGGCCTTGTTCTTTCGCTCCTCCTGTCCCATGACCATGTGGCCCTGGGCCAGGTAGCCCTTGATCTTCAGGCATTCTTGCTCGTACCGGTCTCTTGTCTGTGAAGTGTCAGCATTGATCGGGCTGCGATGGATCTGGGGAAATGGCGACACCATGTCGGCAGGTCGGTAGTCCACGAACCTTGTTGACCAGTGCAGTCTGTTGCTGCTTTGTCTTGAGCAGTTTCTCTATTGTGTTCTGGACGATCTTCCGTCGCTCCTTCATGCCCCCTGCAAAGGCAGCCAATGGCTCCTCGAGTTCTGACCTCATCTGTGCTGCATTGTTCTGGTGTTGCTTCGCCATGCACTCGACCTCGCCCCGGACAGTATCCAGCGAGGTCTTGAGGGTGCCCATCTCCTGGGAGCCCAGGGACTTCCGGCAGAGGGACAGCAGCTTGCGGGCGTATTCATCCTCGATGGAGGCACGTGTGGCATAGAAAGATCGCAACTCATCGCAGGTCTGCTTGGCGGCATGCATGCGCTCGAGCATGGGTGGGACTCCGGCATCATCTTTACCCCAGAAGTTGTTGGCAACTGTATGCGCGCGATCGACGTTAGCCTCAATGGTCAATGGTCGAGTTGAAAGTGGACATGTGGGAGGGCTGGGAAAGGGTAGGGGGTCTCCATACAGGAGAGGGTGACCGTGGGTCCCTCAGAGGTAGGTGACGGCATCTTGCCTATGTGCTACCCGTCGGCCTTTCACGATCGTCCTGCCGCCGCTCTGGTACTGGTGATTTCGTCCCTCTTGTCTTGTTGGGGGTTTGGCGGCGAGGTGTAGTTATATGGTGTGTTTACCCTCGGCTAGTTATGCTGGATGATGAATGCAAGTTATGAGTCCAGACAACAAACCCAATCTCGTCAGTACAGGCAGAGAAAAAGAAAACTGTGTGCCTTGATCGAAGTTGGACAGCAACAGTTAGGGAGCAAGATTGCCAGGTAGCAGCAGCCAGAAGTGACAGGCACAGGCACAGAAACCAGCCGATCAGGCGCCAAGCCTGGAAGGAAGTATTGGGAGGCTGGGAAAGCTCCAGTACTGTTTACTGAGACCCAATTCTGTCGGGGCAACCACCCCTCCCGCCCGCCATCCATTGGACGGCGAGCCTCTGCGGTTCGTCCCGTTGGATGTCTAGCGCCATTCAGCCGCGCTAAAAACGAACTGCAGGATCCAGCCACCTGAAATCGCGATTGCCAAAACCGGATTTGACGGAGCCGGCGCAGGCAAGCAGGCTCGTCATTCACCGTGGTGCAGCCGAGTAAATACTGTAGGCATACGCCTGGAAGTCAATATGATTTCACTCACGATGCCAGACTTTCGATGACAGCATCCCATAAGTCTGACTCCTCTCTCAATTGCACCTCCTACACTGGCGAGGATCACGGATGCAGGGTCCTCCTTTTGGGAAATCCACTTGGCGTCAGTTGCAAGTGCCAACCAACTACCAGCTGGATTTCTATTTTTGCACGCGACTGTGAATTGTTCTCGACTTCAACCTGTGCCGTGTAGCTCGCCTACGATTCAGCATTTCAATCCTCCCTGCCTCGAGGGCAATAATCCGTTTGCGCTGAACACATGGTGGGAACACATGGAGGGAGGCATTCCCAACGGCATCATCTCGCCCATTTCCGGCATTGGTACGTGACACCAGATAAGCTCGCAAATGCCAAGCATTTGACAACATCCTCAAGGATATTGTTTACGAATGTAACCGCGCACGGTTGATGAGCTCGTACGAATTACGGGTCCACAATGGTATGCTGGGAAATATGAAATATCTCTTGCCACACGCAGCCTGCACACCTCAGTCTAATGTGGTAGAGACCAAACCGGATGTGCAGTGGAAGCTGTTGTCGATCCTCTGGTCATGTGTACGCCCAGTACTCCTAATAGCTGATAGGCACAAGAAGAACACTGGTTGACTGCAGCAGCCAAGGGACATAGGAACAGCCCAGGTAAGGAGAGCAGCAGACCAGCATTTTCGTGATGAGAACTTGGGACGCTGACTGTCACGCGAGTTTGCCTGCAGATTCTATATTCCGTTTCGGCCAAGAGACTGCAATGGAGCTGGATTCAAGACGTCGGCATCTCGTACCCTCGCACTTAACAGCAATCAGAAAACCCCCAGAATTTTGGTTTCTTGTCTTCCTCACCTTATAGAACACCCCTCCGTTCCAGGTACAGTCTGGTGTCAGGTTTATTAGCCGTGCATGGTCTCACTTGCACAAGGGCCAACCGCTCATCCGGCCTTTGACTCCAGCAACAGGGAGCTCATACTCACCCTTGTCAAGGAGCTTCCACATCCCATTGTATACCGAGGCAGAACTGCCCAATATGAAAACCCTCTATGCAAAAATGGTCCATAACATGATGGACTAGCCTATGGCTGCGGTGCAGTGGTACGGGCTAACCTCCGTCTTTCAGCTCTTCACTTGGTAAGGAAAATCGCAAGCGATCGAAGTGGAAGGAAGCTGCGTTGAAGCACAAAGCTGTAGTTCCCCGGCCTCAGAAGATTCCAATTGAATTTGCTCTAGACCTTCTGGAAGTGAGCTTCTCAATAGTTGGATAGGTGTGATATTATAAGTGTATCAAGACACTACAAGATTTGTGGATGATTGATTATAGCATATATAATGAGAACCTATTCAGTGCAATCTTAGTGCACTGAACGAGAAATGAACATGGTGTGTTGAATCTTGTCTACACGCATTCTGTGCTTCATTGTTGAATTTCTGGGGTGAGAAGGACAGGTGGGGCCTTTTTTGGCCTAGCTTGCCTGTACCGAGGAGTACATGGGTACATCATCTCAGGCAGTGGTGTGGTTTGCACGACTGTGGTGTCCTACCGTTTAGCCGGCCGGCAACTGACCAAGCCCCACTTCAGTCCATCCAGGCAGCCTGAGTGGTCGCAGGCAACGGCTGACCAGTTGGACGGGGCTGGACTGGGCTAGCAGGGCAGTCTGTTACCAGTCTGCCTACAGGACAGCACCTCCAATGACCCGCCTGGCCTCTGCATGGGCAAGCAAACTCGAGAATAGCTGTCACCCCCGACCTTAAAGGTTGAAGCTCACAGAAGGACAAGACAACAACACCAGCGTCGCCTTGCCTCACCCTGCCTCTTGTGCCGATTTCCTGAGCCTGCATCCATTTGCCTGTACCAGGACAGTACATGTGATCGCCTCAACCCCGCTGTTTGTCCCCCCCTGGTCCAGTGCGACAGGTCCAAGTCTGACCTCTCCAGACAGAGCTCCACGACCCGCCTCCGACCTGCCGTCTACCACCACCACCACCCAGACCACACGAAGCCCAAGCTTAACCTTCACATCCTCCTGCCGAACATCAACAACCACCACCTCAACCGCAGCCGACCCAAGCCTGACGACGACAACCACCACCACCACCGTGTGTGAAGTCAACTGCCAGCAGCTGCAAGCCACCGTATTCTTCAAGCTCCGTTGCGACACGTTAATACTGGGCTTTTTGACAGCGTTCTGGTGACGGCCGTCTCGACTTCGAAATCGATTCCGATCTGCCAACTCCCAACTCACATCTCCATCTCTTCTCTCGTCCGCCCCAATCCCAGCATTGCCGAGGATACATCCACGAACGGACCAATCCCCCTTTCAACCCTCCACCGGTGCAGCGGCGCGGCTCTGTCCTTTTGGGTAGCAGAACCGACTTCGCCCCGCCTCCCCTCCATCCAACACCCATGCTCCCACGATCGTCGGGAACATTTTCTCCCACTCCTCCCCAAGGTCTACAGACAGGAATCTCCTCCCACTCTCCACATCCGTCGCAGGCTGGTGTGCTGAGTGCGGGTGCCAGCCCGAGTACCAGCAGCCCAACTGGCAACTACGCCTTGTCAAAGATCACCGTCGCCCAGGTCTATGTGCTCTTGAGCTCCCTCAAGGCCAAGAAGGACGACCCGGCCGAGTACGAGAACAAGGTCAACCGCCTCAACAAGGTACGCACTACCATCCACCGTCGTCTTCACTACTGCCTCCGCGCCTAACGCCAACAACCGTTGCTCGTCCTCCTCTTATCTCCACCTCGCTGTATCTTCATGTACCACTTCCTCAGCTCCTCTTCACCCTACTGCGGTCCGGCAGACCTTAGTGTTTTCTCCTTCCTTGCTCGTGATCCTAAAGCCCCCCGCCCGCCTGCCCGCCCACCTTCTGGTCTCTCGCGCCTACTGACAGCCATGGTCTCGCAGCTCATCGATGAAAACGGTATGGAGGTTTTTACGAAATACTTCACCAAGCTGGTGCATACCAGCGCGTCCCAGATCTTCCCGGGCACGAGTAGACCTATAGGCAGTGCGACGAATACGGGAAGTTACTCGCTGCTTTTGGAGGAGATGCGCAAGATATCTCACGATGAGCATCAAGCGACGAAAATCTCTGAGTCTATCGAGACCGGAACCGAGGACATCTTCCGCGACTTCGATCTGTCTACTTTTATGGAGCACTTCAGACTCGACGCCTTGGACAAGACAATATTAGCTCTGGCGTTCAAGTTGGGCGGCCGGCCTGACTTGAAGGCAAAGGGTATGTAATGATCCCGTGCTGCAGTGTTTAGCGCACAGTAGCAGCGGTGACAAGTGCTAACAGAGAATCTCTAGCCGATGCGATCCTCTCCACCAACTATCCTTCCTTCATCGCCATCCTCTCGCAACCCGACGGAGATCATTCCGACCTGAGCCCCCACTTCCTCTCTATAATCATCGACCGACTGATCCAATACCACCCCCCGAACTTCAACTCCTCGGCACACAGGGAGCTATATTCCAAGGTCGAGGCCAGATATGCGCAGCTCGACATGGCGACCCCTTCCGAGGTTCTTGCTGCCCTGGACCTTAATAGGGTCTTGGTCGACAAGCCGCCGAATGCCTTGGCCTTGTACATTCAAAAAGTCGGCCCTGACTTCACCCGAGACGAGGAGTCCTGCGCCAGATTGCTTCAGGATCGGCCGCAATCTGTACAGCTTAGCGCAGAACAGGTGTCCAACGCACTTTGGTACACTGCCATTAGCCAGACCCCAGAGCAAAGCCCGACTGTCCTCGTTGCTGGTCTACGACGGGCTCTGCCTGCGGCCTTCAGGTGGCAAGACGTGCTGTCATACTTTGACCAGCCCAGCGCGCGGATCTCACCACCGCAGTTCCTGCGGCTCTACAGGGCGCTACACATGGTTGCACTGGAGGATGACGGGTCGGGCTTTGACATCCAGAACCTCTGGGGCGGAAACTGGGCGAATGCGGACGCACATCTATCTTTCGTCTGTGCGTTTGGCAGTCTCACCCCTGAAGAGCTGGATGCGACCACGATACCGGGCCTCCGACCGACATTCACCCTGGCCGAGTACGCGCAGTCCCCGGCGCCTGTGCGCGAGCGGGCTGCCTATGCAGTCAGGCATCCACTTGTCTCAGTTGACGCACTTACGGCTGTCTTCGGTGTAGCTCTGAGTTCGCAGCACGCTTCGCAGACCACCGAGGCCAAGCGCTTGTTTAATGAAGTCGTCGTGCCAAATCTCGATATCTTCGTTGTCTCTGCCTTCGGTGTACCGAAGCCGTGGCCTGAAATGGCGAACGACACACTGACTACCCTTTTTGAGACGTTCTTGTTCAAACAGCAGGAGGGTTACCAATTTGCCCTCGACAGCCTCTGGCGCAAAGATAAGGACTTCGTCAAGCAGAAGATCAGCGATGCCCATGTACGACGGCCCATGGACTTACCACTTTACCTCGAGCACGCAGAATATCACGGCTGGTTGGACGAGTTTGTGTACGAGTTCAGCGGGATCGGGTTGGACCTCGCGGCTTTCGCACACGGACAAGGCCGACTCGACATAGAACAGTGGACCAGGACCAACGCCACACGGGGTCCTGAGGTTTTCCATGCCCTCCTCCAATTTGTCAATATCAAGGCGGACATAGAAACGAGATATCAACGACAACAAGGAGGTCAGGGTCTACCCAGAACAACGCCGCTCCAGGTCAAGACGGTATACCATTTCTTGCGCTTCTTGAGCGAATTCTGCGCTCCGCAGCTCAAGGAGTGGAGGGATTGCCAGCGAAACTGCACAATTGCCTACCCACGTCTTATCAACTATGGTGGACAGTATGATGCGATTATCGATCTGAACGGCGCAGATGGCAACAACCTCCCGATGGCCGCCATCAGTCGGATGGAAGACCACTATAAGAGCATGTACAGTGGCGAGACTCAAGTCAGAGACATAGTGGGAGCTCTTGAGCGCTACAAGCATTCCCATGATCCATTGGAGCAGGACATCTTCGCCTGTATGATTCACGGCTTGTTCGACGAGTTTGTCCATTATCCCAGCTATCCAATCGATGCACTTGCTAGGACTGCAGTGCTTTTCGGTGGTTGCATTTCCAGGAAACTTATCGATGGCGTACCTCAGCAGGCTGGCCTCGGAATGATACTGGAAGCGATCAGGGACTACCCTATCGAACATAACATGCATAAATTCGGTTTGCAGGCCTTGATGCAGCTTTATAATCGTTTCCCGGAATGGCCGTTATTCTGTCGGCAGCTTCTTCAGATCAGCAGCCTTCAGGGCACGGATGCCTGGGGCAGAGCCGAGAAGGCGGTCAGGGAGCAGGAAGAGGATCCAGCATACCAGCACAACGGCGGGGACGCTGCTCTCAACCATGATTCTCTCACCAACGGAAACGCGGCTGAGTCGGGCGAGCAGCAGTTCACTCCTTTTGCCTCAATCAATGTCGACCCAACTCCTCCTAGCGCTGGATTTGAGGACCCAACAGATGACACTCAGGATAAGATCCAGTTCGCGCTGAATAACATGGATCAGGCTTCGCTAAAATCTCGGTTTGACACAATCCGCGAATCCCTCGAGCAGAAACATCAGCAGTGGTTCGCTAGCCACCTGGTCAGAGATCGGGCAAAGGTGCAGCCTAACCTCCATCAGATGTACCTGGACGTGGTGAAGCTCTTCGAGGATAACATGCTGTGGGCTGAAGTCCAGAGGGCGACTCTGAGTTGCGTCGCTCAGATGCTTAACTCAGAGTCAACCATGCACAGCTCCACCGAGAGAACGCAGCTAAAAAACCTAGGTGGCTGGCTGGGCATGCTGACTCTGGCACGGGACAAGCCCATCCGACACCGCAACATCGCCTTCAAACAGCTACTTATGGAGGCACTTGACACGAAGAGGCTGATCGTCGTGATACCCTTTGTGTGCAAAGTGCTGGGCCAAGGCGCATCGTCAATGGTCTTCCGGCCGCCGAATCCATGGCTGATGGACATCATCCACCTGCTGATCGAGCTCTACCACAACGCGGAGCTCAAACTGAACCTCAAGTTCGAGATCGAGGTACTTTGCAAGACCCTGAATCTGGATCACAAGAGCATCGAGCCATCCGGCGAGATCCAGAACCGGGTAGTTGCAGAAGAGGCTACCCAGGTCGCTGTACCCGCCGATGGGATGGACGCTTTCGACAACCTTTCCATCAATGGCATCGGGCAAGGGGTCGTCAGCAGCCTGCTGCCGCATGCTGTGGCGCCAACTATCCCGGACTTGCATGCGCGGCTCACCATCCCGCCTGCGAACGAGATGGTTGTGACTAATAGCCGGCTGCGCGACATTGTTCACACCGCGTTCAACAAGGCCTTGCAGGACATCATCCAGCCTGTGGTGGACAGATCCGTTACGATCGCCGCTATCAGCACCCACCAAATGATTCGCAAAGACTTTGCAACGGAACCTGATGAGAATCGTCTCAGGAACTCGGCAATCAGCATGGTTAAGGCAACCGCAGGTAGCTTGGCTCTTGTTACTTCCAAAGAGCCTCTGCGCGCCAACTTCACCAACTACATGCGCCAGCTCTCCACTGACCTCCAGGGTGGCCTGCCCGAGGGTACAATCATTATGTGTGTCAACTCGAACCTTGAGCTTGCTTCAAGTGTGATCGAAGATGCGGCCGAGAGGCGTGCCATCCCCGAGATCGAGGATTTGATTGAGCCTGAGCTAGAGGCGCGCCGTCGTCACCGGATGCAAAGACCAAACCAGCCCTACGTCGACGCTTCCCTGAACCGATGGGCCATGACCATGCCGGACCCTTACAAGATGGCACCTAGCCTTAGTGGACTGAGCCCAGAGCAAATGGCAATCTACGAGGAGTTCCAGCGGCAGCCACGACCCGCCACGACTACCACAACTCCTTCGCACATTGCATCGGGCTCTGATGCAACGAGATCAATGGCAAACGACATCCTTCAGGATCAATATAATTCTGTGCCGTCTGCCCCCACGCCTGCCGAAACGCCTGCCATGCCTCCACTGGCCGGACACGCCCAGAACTACCCTCATGCGCATGCAGCCCTGACCAATGGACGGCAGCCAGCCCTTAGCCAGGTCGACGCCAGGGTCCTCATCGAGCGGGTGACCAAGCTTCTCTTCGAGCTGCAGCGTGCGGCTACGGAGGCGCCCGAAGAACATTACGAGGATCTGCCACGGGGTCACTCGGTCCTGGAAACGATGGATGTTCTCATTACCAATGTGATCAAAGCTCGGACCTCAACAACCGATGACCCCACGCCGCATGTCGTTGAGCAGATTTGCAATGTCCTCCTTAGCCCGCTAGAAGACAGTCTTGCAGTCGAGACTTTTGCCCACGCTCTCAACGCGATCCGCAGGATGGGAGGTCCTATCCTGAGCGACTTTGCGGTACAACTCTTCCGGCGCCAGGACGGGTCCATTTTCCTGCGTCTTCCAATGATCAAGGCTTTTATTGGAACGGATCTGCTTGACTGGCGCACCCTGGACGAAGCCCTCGCCACGTCAATCAGGGCACAAGAGGAGGGAAGCCTGCAGATGCTCGATCAAATCATCAAGGCGACAATTCTGAGCGAGACACCAATGGCGTTGTTTGCCAACTTGGGCTCCAGCCTGGAAGTTGCCTATGCTTGGATCATTGCAGACCCTGAAGTTCCAGGAGGCGAGGATCTGAAAGCCACCCTGGACGCTGCCCAGGAGCGAAGCAGCCAAATCCAGAGCCGTGAGCAATTGGAGTATGTCTTCGAGGAGTGGGTATATCACTACCGCAACAAACCGGTGACGGACAAGCTTGCTCGCAACTTCGTCAAGCAGCTGAACGATCACGCCGTGGTCAGGTCCAAGGATGATCTGTTGGTGCTTATCCGCGTCGCTTTGGACGGCTCGGTATTGCAGTTTGAGGCTGCAATTAACCAGGGAAGCAGCATCGACGACGGTTATCTGTGGGTGAACGCACTTGCATCGCTCATCATGGCGTTTGTCAAATCTACCGGGTTCGACGACAGTGATCCGAAGTCAAGCCCTGCATCCCTTCTCGCCTCCGTCTGGGCTCTTGCCACCATGATCCTTAATGACCACACCAGGAAGCGCAGCGAACGCTATTGTCAACGCGTCTTCTTCCGCTTCTTCTCGTCACTGCTCCACGAGTCTGGAGCGTTCTTTGAACAGTTGGGCGAGCCTCACAGGGATGAGATGCTTTTGAAGATTGCGCCACGGCTCTCGGCGCTTGGGCCTGCCATGTTCCCTGGCTTCTTCTACGCCTGGCTGGGTCTGATTCATCATGCGGCTTTCCTCCCAGCTCTCATGGACATGGAAGGCGAGGCTGGGTGGGCGCCCTACACCAAGCTTATCCAGCAGCTGTTAGAGTTTGTGGGCGAGCAGTTGAACACGGCTCAACTACCTGATGTGATCCATAAGCCTTACGAGGCGGCCGTCAAGTTGCTGATAGCGCTACAGCACGACTATCCGCAGTACGTCGCGGCCAACTCGAGCGCACTCCTAGCAAGCATCCCACCACATTGCACTCAGTTGATCAACACGATTTTGTTTGCATCAGTTACCAAGATGCCGGATCCGATGACGGCCGGGATGGATGCTGCTGGCAACCAGACAGGGCCTTCCCACGAGGGCGGCAATCCTGCTGGATTCCTTCAGAGCATTGGTCTCCTAGACGCTCTCAACTCTGCCCTGGAGAAAGGGCCCTCTGAGGATGCGGTGGCCCACATGACACATGCGATCAACCGAGGCGATGGACGGACAGGCTTTGGCCCCTCATCCATCAACGCGAACCTGCGTGTGATCGACGCGATCACCGCGCACATCGGCAGGCACGCGGCGCAGCGGGCAGCGGCAGGGCAGCCGGCGTTCGAGCCCGGCTCGTCGGGCCTGGTGACGCTCTCGATGCTGGTGCACGAGCTGTCGGCGGAGCCGCGCCACTACCTGCTGCTGAGCATCGTCAACCACCTCAAGGAGCCCAACGCGGACATGGAGTTCTTCAGCAAGGCGCTGCTGGAGATCTTCTCGCACGACCTGTCGGACCCCGAGGAGACGGAGATCCGCGAGCAGATCTCGCGCGTGCTCCTGGAGCGGCTGATCGGGTTCTGGCCGCAGCCGTGGGGCCTGCTGATTACGGTGGTGGAGCTGGTCAAGAACGACAAGTACATGTTCTTTGAGCTCCCGTTCATCAAGCAAACTCCCGAGGTAGGAGATTCCCCGAAGACGTTCCGCCGGTCAATGTCCGCATGACTAACTTGTCCTTCCTAGGTCGCCCAACGCTTTGCGGAGATAGTTACTGCGCACAGTTAGAGGGTTGCGAACGGCGAGAGGGCGAGTGACATGAGGAGGGCGCACGATTATCCGGCCTCCCCTTTTATTGTTTTTGGATTTTTGACCTTGGACGGCGCAGCAGGCACAGCGGGGGGCGATACAAAAAGCACTTGATGACCTTGACCTTTTTGCAGAGATTGGGGATTGCATTGAATGGGGTTCTTCACAGCCACGAACAGGATGAACACAACAAGAAAAACTGGATTAGTCGAAAAGGCAGACAGACAGACAGACATTCACGAGGGGAGTTGGGTGTCGGCCGGACGGGCTGGCTGGCTATACGGACGGACTGACTTTTTTTTTTTGCATTCCCTTCCATTCCATTCATCATATATTGATCCTCCCATTCATGGTTCGATTAGGAGAGGGGAAGGACCGCGGCACTTCTTGTGTGTGTGTTTGTGTGTCTACGTCGTTAGGTGTGTGTGTATAGGAATAGGAGCGAGTGAGTCAGCATGGGTTGGTTGGTTGGTTGGTTGGTTGGTTGTAGCAAATCACGTATAATGTATGAGTATTCGGACTTGTAATGAATGAACAATATCAAGAGACAGACTGATGGTATCGGCCTGGGGTGCTAGATGACCTGGGTTGCTAGATGACCTGACCTACCGGCACCTTTCTAAACACGAGAGTGAAATGTGTGATCTGTTCTTGGGCTTGTGTCCTATCGAAGTCGCGTGGCGAGTTAGTGCTCAAGCTGACACGGTTCCTGCTATGCCTCCTGCTGATCTCTTCTCATGCCGACGCGGGCAGTCAGTACCGAACAGCCGCATGAGTGCAATCATTTTTGGTATGTCGATCCACACGCATGTGCCCGAGCACGATCGTGTGTTGATTGCCACAACGCTGTCTGCTTATCTCTCTCTCTCGTGTTGATGCGGGTAGTTGCAGTACGGAGCAGCCGCGTGATTGCCAGCCAGCTCTCGGCTCCCGGTCGTCCTTTGGGCTTGTGTGTCTGATCACAATCATGCATGGAGTACTGGTGTGCTTTCTTCTTTACTTCCTCGCGTGGAAGCGGACAATCAGTGCCCTGCCAACGCGAGGGAGTGCCGGCGCTCGAATTTTCATGTGGTCTGCCCTCGGGCGTGGGTTTGATCACGATACAAGTGGTCTGTCCTTGGCTTCGTGTGTCTGATCCCGGTCATGTGCCGAGTACTGACATGCCTTTTGCTTTGCCTCCTTTTTCAGCCTCTTATCTCCCCGTCCTCCATCCCCGATCTATCTCAGTGTCACTGATTCCCGGATGGCCAGGCTTTGCCCCCCATACCAGCTGACATCGGCCCACGTTTACAAGGGAAGAATTCCCGAATGCGTCTCATTGGATGGAAAGATTTCCGATGCCTAGCTGTTGCGACCCGGCGTGGGCCCATGTTCACAAGGGAAGAAGTCCGGCATGTGTGCCTCATTGGTTGGAAAGATTTCCGATGCCTAGTTGTTGCGACCCGGATCGCTAGGGGTCCTCCCTCGGCTCGGTCGTAGCGTGCAGGAGTTCAAGGACGTCCACTGGGGTCTGTCTGTGAGCCCCGGTCAGCCAGCCCTGTGTTGACAGCTGCATCACCTGGTTCATGATAAGGTATGTTCCGCGAATGTTGTGCTTCACTGCCGTTTCTGCCGCTACTGCAGACCACCCACCCGGTCCACACACTCATCAATGCGGGGCCTTGGACCAGAGTGAACGCTTTTCTTTGTCCTAGTTCCCTCTCATCCGAAGATTAGCCCCGAATTACTGTCTCTCCCACCCACACATGTGTCCCACGTAGCACGTGGTAGTGGCGGGCAACGTCTGGCTCGAGATGACATGAGACGAACGGCCCACGCCAGCCACGCCTGGGCTGTCTCGGATGCAGCAGTGCCACCCACCATCATCTCAGCTGGGCGCTCTGAGAAGATATTCTCAGCCGGGCGTCGTCCGTCCCATCAGGACGGGAAGAATACCCGCGTGGGTGGAAGCTAGCTAGCATTCCGGCTTCCTCCGCTGTCTGGCATGCCTCGATCTGGAATTCTCGACTGGGATTCACGGATCTTGCATGCTGTCAGTCAGTGATGGCGGAAGCTGTCTGGTTGACGATTACGGTGGCTGGGAGGGAGAGGAAGGTAGTAGAGCCGAAGAAGCAAGAAGCAAAAAGGAAAGAGGAGAAGGCAAGTGAGACGAGGAGAACAGGTTTGGGAGCCAATGAGCTGTTGAAGGCGGTCAACTGCTCAGGAGCTGGACATGGGACCCGGCCACGTCTGTTGAATCGACTGGAGCTCAAGCAGCGTAGTGATAGAGGAGCCAGCTGTGGTATGGATTGACAGGGGAGATCTCTCGTCCGTTCACGTTATTTCCTTCGTATTTTCCTGTGCATAACCAGTCATTCTGTGTCATCCTGGCGAAGTGGCTTCACCTCGACGGGCTTGATCCGATGGGATGGATCTGACCCGATGTGCTAGGGGAATGCGATTTCGTTTTGACCATGTGGGGGAGATGGGCAATTCCAATTGCGATGTGCCTTTGCTTTTGCATGTCCGACGGGCGAATGAGGCAAGCAGGGCCAGGGTGGGGGTGGCGATATGGTGGGTGTAATAGAGCTGTTCTGGAGTTTCAGCCCAGGGAACTGCAGACGTGCTCGCTTAGGTACCTAGGCGATAATTGCTTTCCCCAGGGCGGTCAGTTGTAGTGTGCAGGTCTTCCAGCTTGGTGTCGCTGCAGGCGATAGATGGTCTGGCTGCAAGGCACCCCAAGGAACCAACCAGCCCAACCAAGCAACTGGGCCGCCCTGGGCCGCACAGTTGCCCCTTCCCTGCAACGTCGTGTGCCGCGTGGTCACGTGTGCGCGAGCTGCGAGCCTGCTGCAACTGCAACTGGACTGCATTTGCATTTGCACCTGCTCCTGCACCTCGTCAGCAGATCCGTGTCACTCCAATCTGCCAACTTCGTCGCCCTTTTCCAACATCCCTGGACCGCTCCATCGCATCACGGACCTCTTTCTGGACACGGCTGGGATCGTGAACCTCGATTCCAAACTGCGCAGCCGGTCAACGAGGTCGCCGAGACCGACCCAATCCTGCCTACAGATCGCCTTCGTCGCCTTCATCGCCTTCATCGCCTTGAACCTCCCCGGCGAGATTCACGATCTGGTGCCCAAGCTGACTGCATTTTCCTGCAACACCGCACCAGGCACCTGAAACCAATCCGTGGGCGACTCGAGTGAGTTGGGCCGGACTGCATTGGCCTGGATTGGGCTGGGCTGGGCTCGCCTTGGCTGGCCTTCAGCCTTCAGGCTTCACTGGACTGAGAGTGTCGGACCGCCTCTGGGAATGCAGCTGTGACGCCGCCGAGAACAATCCTGTCTCTCCAAATGCCCGTCTCACAGCATCTGAGGCGAGGCATCCACGCCGCTCTGCCCAGGTCGCAGACACGCATCCGAGTGCAGTCGCGGTCCGCGTCATGGATTCTGCAGCATGGCACGGCGGTGTCGTCCGGCATAGCACGGCCCGTGGGGCCTCCTCTGTCGATATGTGCCCCGTCTAAGACACGCACGATCCACTCGTCAACACCAAGGTCTCGTGCCAAGGCGAAGGCAAATGGAGAAGCAAGACCCCTCTCCGAGCTTGCCGAGACGTACAAGAAACAGCTCGTCGTGTTCGGCCTTGGTGTGGCGGTCATGGGCGCGTACATCGCCATGCTCGTCCGCAGCATGACCAAGGACCCCTGTGCCGACCACGCCTCGCATGCACAGCATGGCCAGCACGGTGACATCCCTTCAGGACGGCCCAGGGACCTGCGATCCGGAAAAATCACCGCCACCGCCTTTGACCGGGAACAGGATTGGAACGAGTGGATCATGGGTATCGCGGGCCTGCGCAAGCTCATGGGTGGGCTCGCAAGGGGGCATGTCCTCGAGGTCGCCGTGGGCACCGGCCGGAACATCGAGTACATGGACTGGGACGAGATTAAGAACACTGCCCCACGCCCTGCCGAGGAGGGAGTCGGCTTCGTACCCAACCCCAAGTCGCAAGAGGACCTGCACAGGGACCGTGTGAAGAGGAGGATGGACAAAGGAAAGAAGGGCTTGGTTTTGCCAGGAGACGACGCCCCAGAGGTGTTGAGCTTCACCGGGGTCGACGTGTCTGCCGATGTGCTGGAGGTCACCTGGACGAAACTGAAAAAGACAGTGCCGGAACTGATCCCCAGGCGCAAAAGAAAAGTAAATGAAGGGCACGAGACGCAGCAGGAGACACAGCAGCAACCCCAGCAACAGCAGAAGTCTGTTGAAGAAAAGAAGGCTGTTACATTTAGGAACCCGTTGAAAGCCCTGTCAGAATCCAAGGTGCTGGCTCCTGCACGACATCCTGCACCGGCTCCCGCGAGCCCGCACGAAGAACAGGCCCTAGCAGCCAATATTGGCAGTGGCCGCATTCGCTTGTTCAAGTCAGATGCGCAATCCCAACTTCCCTCGCCACCGTCCATCCTAGCCCCGGATGCTGCAACAACCTTACCGCCCCCACCCTACTTCGATACCATCCTTCAGAACTTTGCCATCTGCTCCGTGGCCGACCCACATCAGCTGCTTGCCAATATGGCCCGCGTGTTGCGGCCCGGTTCCGGCCGTATTTATCTACTAGAGCACGGACGCGGCCGTTACGATTGGATCAACCGGCTGCTCGACAAATTCGCCCCCTCGCACTTTGACAGGTACGGGTGCTGGTGGAACAGAGACATCGAGGAGGCAGTCCGCAGGGCCGAGAGGGAGGTGCCAGGGCTTGAGGTTGTCAGGATCGAGAGGCCTCTCTGGACACAGGGTGGCACCATGTACTGGGTCGAGCTCAGGGTTAACCCACAGAAGGATCACGGAAGCGGCTCCGGCAGCGACAGCGGCAACCGCACGCCAGCAGACAATTCTGGGCGGCCCACATCCCGGTCCGCCGCGTGAGATCGTGGCACTCCGGCGTTGAAAGCCACTGGGACGCCCAACAACTCAAAGCACCGGAGAAAAGGCATTGATCTGGGTCGCTAAGTCTAAGCGACCAACGGGCCGTGCCTAGATTCGCCGGTGAGATCTGCAGCCCTCCTTCAGATCAGATCGATAGGGTGTAACCTCACGACACAGTCTAACGGGCTGCAGCGTCGACTCGGCCGGCGGACGACCCATGCATGCGCCTTGTGTGATGACCAAATCTCTTCTGTGCGTAGATGCAGCCGACTGACAGTGTAACCGGACGGAAGCATGTTCGAAGGAAATCAGAGCCGATTACCGGAACCGCGTCCCCGTTTTTTTTTTTTCTTCTTTCTTCTTCTTTTGTCGTTGCTTTTTCTTTGATATGGCACACCCATGCCACGGAAAATCAGCCCCGTAATGGAGAATGCAACCGAGCATTTTCGAGCATGCTTTTTGAATCCCATCCATGGTACACCACCCTTCGACCTGGTTCGACCTGACTCACCGACTCCGAGGGCAGGTAATCAAACTGTAACATAAAAAACAAAACGACCATCAAGTGGGGAGAAAAACAGTCGAAAAGAGAAAACCCTTTGCTCCAGACTGCGAGCTCTTTTCTCGATTCTCAGCAGGCACACACATCGGCTTCATAGTTGGACAAGCGTGGAATCCCATGTGACACGCCGTTGGCTCGTCTTGTACTGGGGACCTCGATGGGCCGTCATGGATTCATCCAGCCACCCGTGCGGTGAGACAATCGTGGCAGACTCACTCCCAACCAAAGGCAAATGAGCCGTGGGACGCCGCAGGATGCACATCCACAACGACCCATCCATCATGTCGTTTCTTGAAACGGAGACCAGTCACCGCTTCCCCCGGAGTACGCCAACCTTCCTAGTCCCACCACTGCCGGCGGCTCTGCGCTGGTGAAGGAGGCCATCATGGTCAAGATGGCGTATGAAGAAGCATCCAGCACCACCCAGCAAGACCAAGTGAAAAGTAATAGGAGATGACGTTCCCGTGATGGGCCGCGCCGGCCGCCCGCGTACTGATCGCATATCGCTGGCAAATGAGAGGGTCGCTGATGGATCTCTCTTGCTGGTGGACCTTGTCTCACGAGACGAGGGCACATCGAAACAAAGTCGCATACTCAACTGCATTCGCAACCCGCCAGGCCATCCGCAGTGCGCGCGCCTGTTGGCAGGCACAAACAGACGGTGAGGCCGGTTGGCCGGGAAGGAGATGCACTCAAGCTTCCTCATCTCGACCCAAGGCGGATACGAGATCGCCATGCTCCGAATCTCCTAGACACATATATAGAGGTAAGTCGGTATGTATGTGTGTACACAGACTCACGATGATTCGAGATCTACGTTTCACACGGCAGGTGCGTTGCGAATTGACCTTGCTCAATCTTCTGAGTACTGCCTTCCTCTTTTCTCTGTTCACGATGCCAGAGTATGCCATCGAACCTTCCATATTTCTCTTTCAGACCTTCCAATGCCCCAAAGTGAGTGGCCTACCTTCCTTTCCTGACAGCGTCGAACTGGGTCAAATCCGCACCCAACGTCACAACACGGCCTCAGCTCAACAACGACGATAACCACAGACCTGAGCCGAACCAAATATCCTCCAGGCCATCACATCAGATCCTAGATCACATATCTCGCCCCTCTTGCGCACACATCGATTTCCCAAACATACCTTAAGTGTGAGGCATCACACGGAAAGACACCCACGTAATCGCGGCCCTCCCAAAAGCAGGAGCAGAACAAACACCAGCGCAGCAAGCAGCGTCTCGCCCAGTCAGTCATCCCGTGCGCGCCAGCACCTCGTTGACCATGCGCTTCTCCGTGCACAAGTCCACTGCACGCATTGGACAAGTCGAGATCCGAGGCGTGCAACACGTCGTCGAATTCGACGCCAGAGAGCCCCAGACATGCAGCAGAAGACGGCACCATGGCCAGCAGCCAACTGAGGCCGTCTCGCCCGAGGCCATTGATGCCATCCAGTCCAGGACAGCCATCGTTGTCCCCTGTAAGGACGAGCCTGTCAGTCGCATCGTCAGTGTGTGGGCTGGAATCCCGGCAGGCAGCCTCATAGTCTTGGTCTCGGCATCTGCACAGCACATGTACGCCCGCGAGAGGGACGCGCTGGCCAGGTTCTGCCGTGACACGGGGCGGGACGGCATCAGCGTCCACCAGCGCGACCACCAGCTCGCCAAGGCGCTGAGAGAGGTTGGGATGACGGGGCTGCTGGGCGACGACGGCCTCGTCCACGAGGGCAAGGGCGAGGCGCTGGTCATTGGAATCGCTCTCGCTGCCGCTGCTCCAGGCCCGGGGGCTGCCGACGGGGCAGACCCTTCTGCCCGCACCCGTACTCATCAACAGTGCCACGGCCACAACAGGAACGGAGAGAGAAATGGAAGGATCAACAGCCAAGAGACAGAGGTGCGGTGTAGCCACGGCTGCCCGCGTGGCACCACGACCGGGAACGGACAGCAATTCCGCGGCACCTGCGCGGCCAGAGACAGCGGCACTTGCCGCAACAAGCAATCTCGTGGCTGCGCGGCCGGAGACGGCGGCCATACCAGCTACTACAAGTACGTCGGCTTCATAGACGCGGACAACTTTGTCACCGGGAGTGTCTCGGAGTACTGCAAGGCCTTTAGCGCCGGGTTCCACCTTGCCTCAGCGCCAGATGCCATGGTACGCATCAACTGGGGCAGCAAGCCCAAGGTGCACGACGGCGAGATCGTCTTCAAGACCTCAGGCCGGAGCAGCGAGGTTGTGAACCGGCACTTCAACCAGTTCCTCAGCCAGCTCGAGAAGAGAGGCAGCTGCACCTTCAGCGGCGAGGCCTCCGAGCACGTCGAGAATGACCAGGGCGACACGGAGCTGCACCACATTTGCACGGGCAATGCGGGAGAGCACGCAATGACCATGTCGCTGGCGCTCAAGCTGAGGCTGGCCGGCGGCTACGCCATTGAGCCTTTCCACTTCCTCGACCTCTTCGACCAGTTCTCCGGCGACAACATGGTCAGGTCAGCTCCTGCCTCCCTCATGCTGGAGCCGCACTCGGCCATCTCCACAGTTTCCTCGTCGCCAGTACCAACCCCGGTCGGCACTTCACCCTGCTCGTCCCCAATCTCGGAGACAACCGCAGCTAGTTCTCTGTTCCCTGTCTCATCCGAGCCCGCACCGTCAGCTGTGGATCAGAGACTGTTTGCCTACAGCTCGGAGGTGCCTGCTGCCATGCCAAAGGTACAGATTCTCCAGATCCGCACTATGAACCCACATTTTCATGACACCAACAAAGGCGAAGCCCATATAATCCGCATGTGGACGCAGGGTCTCTCGGCCATGTACCACAGTCCATTGACAGCGGACTTTGCCGACTTCAGACACGGCCTCTGGGAGACGATCCTGGCAGGCGGTCTTAAAATCAATGGCAGTACAAAACATAACCTCTCCTTCCCACCAACCCCACCACTGACCCAATTCGATCCGTGCTCGACAACTCCTCCCTCATTCCAAGACACAGTCAACCCCAGCGGAGCAAGTCTCGAACCGACAAAATGCAGGATATATCAGCCCGCGGGCGACTTTGACCTGACCGAACTCAGGCAAATCCTTCTGCACAACAGCAAGCTTTTCTGGTGTTCCGCAGACCCTGAGGAGGAAGCTGTGGAAGACGATGTCCAGGTTGTGTGCCGCACACAGGACGGCATCCGTTCCAGCGGCGTTGACGTTGACGAGAATGCCCAAGAAATGCCGCTGCAACGCGTAGCTAGGAGAGACTCGGGCGTCGACTTCGACATGGTCGGCACCGACCACACAGGACTCGACGAGCAGGCTGTCCCCGGCCTCGACTTGCATGAAGCGCCCACTAGGAGATGTCAGCTGGACACGGTGCATAACGACATCGTCATCATGGACGAACTGCAATGACAATCACAACAGCGTCCATGCCAAAGACGCCCGCCCTTCTACAGACGCGTGAGCGCTGACTGAACCTAGCATCAACATTGTCGAGGAGGGGCATCAACCCCCACTCGCCATGCTCACCGTACTCCCACCCCATACGCCGCCTCTCGAGACACGGCGTTCGGTGGCGTCTGGCCATGCGGCTGCCACGCCATTGACGGATAGCACGGCTGTGGTGGCTTTCCTTACCGGAACCTCTTGGTGTATACCCGCCCCTCCGTCACCTAGCCCCAAGCCACTGGATCGGCCGGATGCATCGAGGTCGCATTGCCTCTTGAGAACATCTTCGCCTGCGTGCTCGGATTCATCAATGCATACACGATTTTCGGCGGCAAGCAAGAGCCTATTGACTGCTGCAGGCGTTTCTTCTGTCTGCCAGGGGACGTCAGCTGGGACGCAGCCAGCTCTCACGCTGGTAGCGAAAAAGAAAAAGGGAAGCAATTTCCAACAGGCGTTGCATGCAAGCCACCAGGAGGTTAGACCGCCTCCATCGCATTGTGTTTCCTTTTTCGGATTCAAAAGGGTGTGGTTCGTCTTTTCTTTTTTCTCTTTTGGGGTTAATCTTCCCGCGCCGTTCGTTGGTCCCTGCGGTGCATGGCGGCAATGAACTGCATGAGATTGGGCCGGGAGGCTGGGTGTGCATGCCTACCTTCTGTGTAACGTCACGGGCCACATCAAGGGGGTTTCATCATTGTCCACATTTGGCACCGGCCGTCACTGAATTGTCATCATGATGGACGTGTGGGCTTTTTTGGCAGAGGGGATCAAAAAGGAAAAGAAACGTGGGTATTATCCGGCGTCGGAGGCGTACATGAGGGATGACATCTCACGGCAAGACTTTAAGGGTGGGGGTTGCAACGAATAGGACTGGACTGGGCTGGACTAAGAATGGAAATATCCGGAACACTGGGGAAAACTTGGGCTTGGGCGTCTTTGTACACAAGTGTGCTGGTTGCTTTTTGGGTTGAATTTGGGGGCCAAGGGGCATTGGTTGATCGGGTTTTGGGTTTTGGTATTGGGTTCCCACGGGATTGGTCGTGTTGAGTCTGTCTGTTTGCTGGGCGTTCATGAAGAGAATGGATGAATGACTTGGCCGGCTGGGGCTGGACCGGGAATAATGTTTCTCATGTGCGGGTTTTGGCCCTGGAGTTCCCTGCGGTGCCCTACGGGGGACGAAAGGGGGAAAGCCTGGACGCCTAGGGCTTTAAAGATACGTTTACAGATGCGCAGTCCCGGTATGAGGCTCACCTGGGTTCGATTAATAAGCCAGGCTGTCGGGACAGGATGGGACAGGTCAGGGCAGACAGACAGGCGAGCTTGGTTCGGGCAGGACAGGACAGGACAGGACAGAACGGAACGGGACGGAACCTGTCAGGACAGAACAGAACAGAGATACAGGAGTACAGGCATACAGTACAGGATACATTGAGATGAATAGATTGACCAGGGCTGTTTGGAGTATTCCTGCTTGCTTACTTGCTGGTTGGTTGGTAATGTGATGCGATGTGATGGATGGATTGTGATGGTGACTGTTTTTACTGCGTTTTTCTTTATGGTGACCGTAGTGCTGGCTTTGGGATTGATGCGGGAGGGACTTTATTGTGATTGAACCATTGATGGATGTTTCCCACAGGTTGGGGGATCTTCTGCTGACACGGGTCTTGACTACGGATCACTGGCTGCTTTCCGGGTACGTGTGTGTTCTGGCCTGAGAAAGGGGAGGTCGTCCATGGGAAATTGATACAAGGGGTTTTTGACTGGGGGGACTTCATATATGGTAGATCGGCATGCCGTCACTATGTTTGCCATGCTACAACTACTATTCTATGGGACATCTGTGGATGGATAGTCAGTTCAGTACTAGCTAGTTATGTGCCTAGGTATGTATCAGTTGCGATTTACTTGACATGTTACTATCGCGTAAACCCTGGACAAATAGCTAAAGTCTGCCTTGGTGAGGTGATGATATATATGCCTGTGAAATGTATACTGATGGTGCTAACTAGACTATGGGAACTCCACATACTAATAATGGACACATGTGGTTGTGCGGTTTTAAGAAATCTGGGATATCTACACCACGTACTACTGCAAGGTGGATGGAGATCCGCGGGTTGCCGCCGGTCTTCTTTTCTGTCTGTGCGGATTAGGTGGGTGGGGTTTTATTTTGCTATGCTCGACTCGTTGGGGCGGCTGTGAAAGAGAAAATGCAACATGGGATTCTGCGGATGGGATCGATTCATCCATGCTGGCTGGCTGGCTGGCTCGCATTGGGCCCCACTGTGTCTGTGCTGTGTTGTTGTTGTTGTGCTGTGTGTGATGTGTCGTCTGCGGCCCCGCCCTCAACAGCGAGGCCCCTTGTGTTAATCATGGGCAAATAATATCTTCCCTTACCCTGGGGCAAGTAACATTGGTAGAGGGGAGGGATGTTTGGGCTGGGCAGGGACGGTTGATTGTTCTGACACCCCCACGAAGGCGGTGAAGCCACACCTGGGCAGCAAGCAGCCTGAGGAACGGACAAGGCAGAGTGTTGTTGACGGTGGGGTCTTTACATATCTGCTCGGGTTATATCTCACAGGGTGGGTCCCGATTCATGCAGTTCGTTGCGGTTGGCCTGGTTCCGAATCGGCAGGCAGGTGGGTGGGTGGAGGCCAAAGAACATCAGTGATCCCAAACAAAACAATGCAACGGCTGCCCGTCAGCCTGTAGATTCGGAGGTGCTGGACTCGCCGCAGGCCTTCTGGATCCAGCTGCGTGGAGAGGCAATCCCATTCACTGCAGAGGTCCAGACATTTCTGTCTCACTGGTGTTGTATTGAAAAAGCCTCTCTAGCAATGGCTCTCCACATGCTTCTCTACCTCCGCGGCACGTCGCGGGTCGGGCGACACGCCGTGTGTTTTTTTTGTTTGCGGCGGGGTTGGGCTGGCTACACGACAGACTTAGACATATGTACCGCGCATCTCCAGGAATAGCAACTTGTACGGGCGAGCTTACAATAGCACACCCACACACACACACACAAACACTCACGTATTTGTACGAGTGCATACGCGCCTTACTTACTCAGCCAGCGCAGGCAGAAGAAAGATGTGTACCTTTACAGAAAAAGAGGGGTCCCTCAACCTCACGGAGGGAGTTCATGGCCGACGGAGAGCAGAGGAGGGGAGACGGAGAGAGGAATATGTGGACTCGGCGGGTGAGTTGTCCATGCGGCGGGCGGCCCTTGCCTCGCATCGCATCGCATCGCATGATCCCATCTCGAAACTTACCGCCCCCGATCAAACAAAAATGCTGGCTGCGGTGGGGTGGGGTGGGTTATGTACAAACTGTGGACTACCTAACCCTCTATCTCTGTCTCTAGCCTACGATTATTTGGTCTTTATTATTGTTTCCTTCGCGATATTTTCTGCCCTGCAGGATAGTAGAGGTGGAGAAGCCATGTAGTCTGGACCCTTAAGCTGTCTGCATAGTTGTCAATGCGTCCTGGATGCCTTGCTGGCTTGTCGTGGTCGATGAGGGGCAACGAAGCCAGACGGGGGACTTTGGGGAGGGGCAACGACGACCACGACTTGACTTGCACGATAACAAAAAAGTTGAACTACACACGCGACCAGATCGCGCCCCCGCCCCCAATCCCTCCACCCCACCTCCCCAACGCCATCGTGGCGTGGTGACGACGATGATGATCGATGATTAGGGAGGGGGGTTTCTGGAACAAACCGCCATGGCTTGCTTCACTTCACGTTCTGGCCGTCGCCCTGCTCCTGCCGGGTTGGGAGTGTGTGCCACGCACACACACGCGCACGAGTCAGCGACATGCGATCGCCCTCGGAAACAAGCCATGCCGCCTTACTCGGGTGGTTTCTTTCTGGTCTCATCTCTTGTCTCTCTCTCTGTGCTGTGTTTGTCTGTCTGCGCCCCTCATCGAGCGCAACCTCGATACTTCGACAAACATGATGCACATCATTACCGGTCCTCCGGGCAAAGTCCCATTAATTGCAGGACGTGTCACCATGTAACTGCAGTAGCCGTTATTTAGTTAGCAGATAGCAGCAAACAGCAACAAGACCCGAGCCATGACTCTCCCTCTACATTAGACAGACAAGACAGTCCGTCCGCGCAACCTGCACCCAAGTCAACTTTTTTATTTGCAGCCAGTTGATAGGCCAATGGCTCGCTGGGCTGGCTAGGCTGCCAGGCTGGCTCCGATCCGAGACGGAAAAGCGCTACCAGACGGTCCTGCTCTCGGACCCGGGGCCTAGGCCGGAACAGCAAATAGAACAAACACAAGGACAGACGAACCACCCCTCCCAAGCGCCATGCCCTGCCACTCGAGCAGACCATCCCAAGGATGGCATAGCATAGTTAGCACCTATCGCGTAAAATGTTCCTAGCCGCCCGTCAGAAAGAACAAAAAAAGAACGGCGCCTGTCTGTCTGTCCACGTAACCACACGCCGCCCTCCCCGTCAGCCCACCGTCAAGATCAACGAG
>JAMFTM010000222.1:0-22232 GCA_023522825.1 Diaporthe ampelina
ATCGGATCCGGTGGTTGTGCTGACGGTCGGACGGGTATCGTCACCAGGAACCAGGGCTTCTGGCAAGATTAGCCAAACTTGCTCTTGAGGTTTCGCATCGACTTTTTGATATTCACTGTGGAAATTCTTACCGTTAGCATCGTTCTCGTCCCATCCTGAAAGAGGACTGGAAGCCTGAGCAAACCCACGAGATACGAAACGCGAGACCTTGCGAGAGCCAGGCGTCACGGCAGGAGCCGGGGTCTCAACTTGAGAGCCGAACTGGCTGGCATTAGTATTGCAGCTTGGGGTTTTCATCGACTCGAGGCGTGCGCGCCCAGTAAGTGTCTGGTCCTCTTGGCCGCTTGCACGGCGGACAGCCTGTCTCTGCTGAGCGACCTCGAGGGGGATCAGCTCGAACTGGCTGGAGTCCATGAGGCTAATAGATGCGCCCGAGTCAATGCTATCGCCACGGTTGCGATTGTAGAGGTGAGCCTGTGCCATTCTTGCGGGGCTCGACAGGTCAGTGACAGGAATCATTAGCTGGTCTGGCCGGAAAGGGTTCTGGCGCTGTCGGTTCGTTGTATCAGGCTGGAAGCTTTGCTCCCTATTTCGATCTGGTCTGTGAGCAGAATCACAACGCTTGCCCCAACGCTCGCCTGAAGTACTTGGCCGTCTAGTATCAGGCTGGGACGTGACAGGCTGCAACTCATGAAGAGAGCTGTCGTCCGACTGAAGCTCGCTGAAGGGATGACAGGCTGACATGACCTGGTGGATCGTAAAGTCACGACGAAATGACCGCTTCCTGTATCCCTTGCGAAACGAGGCTCGAGTTGAACTTGGGCACGAGTGCTGGGACCGATTCTGATCTGGATCGTTACTAGCCGGGGGGATCTGGGCAACAGGCCTTGAGGTATCCTGAAATAACCCATTGACCCTATGAAAGCGCTGCTCGGGGACAAAGATGGGCACAGGTGCCTGGTTGATGTTATGCTTCCGATACCGAAGGTCCTGGGGTTTGTTGTTCTTGACCGGGGGGTGGACGACGTGAGGCTGCTTGTGGAATGGATCGGTGGCAGGTTGATATCCACCTGCTGGGTGAGCTGTGGGATAGCTTGGAACGACAAGGTTGGCCAAGGCTTCGTCAGAAAGAGCTTCGCAGTCAGAGTAGTTAGCCATGGAGCTTCCACACTGCTTGAAACCATTTGTGCCGAAGTGTGTGTTGAAATTCAGGCCAGCCCCACCTCCTAAATCAGGCCCAGACCGTCCTCCAAGACCAGAATACTCAGTTTCCTATCCTTCAGTATTTCCAGTTGGGAGTCGATTCTGCTCCTCATACCCACAAAGGTCCTCCAGGGCCAAGCTCGACTTAGTCCCTTTGACATCCGAGTATTGTTCTCCTGCGCTGTGCCTCTGCTTGGACTGGACTCTCTCCCTGACAGGCACCCTAACAATATCAGGGCTTCCTACAGCCCACCCAGGATCGATTGCACCAGGCTCAAAGAAGTTTTGCACGTGTTTTCGCTGTCCACCATTGCCTAAAGCTGTATGCTGCTGCTGGCAGAGTGGCGAAACTTGATAGTCTAGACTCGTCGTCTGTGCTAAAGGGGACTGTGATCTCTTGCCCAGAAGTTGTTGTGAAGCTCTCAAAGGAGAGCCATCTGGTGAGCAAATGATTGCCGTGCTTCCTCGTTCAACACCACTGACTTGGTGCAGGTAAGCAGAGACCTCTCGCTCTCGTGAAGGGCGCAAAAACATGCTGTCATAATGAAATGGGTCCTCTTCAGAACGCTCTGTCATCCCACCATCGAAAACAGATGACCTGTTGCTGCTGACAATGCTTTGTCTGTGTGGCTCGTTTCGTCTTGCAGAATGCATACGAGCAGGCAGAAGCGGCATTTTGGGCACCTTTCTCTCGTCCGATCCAACGCCGGGGTTTGCATTATGTCCAACACAGGATGCCACTCCAAAATCACTACCAACGCAGGCTCGACAATCCTGATTGTCACCAAGACACACTCCCTTATTGGGAAAGGGCCTCTCCTTATTGGGAAAGGGCCTTTGCGGCGACGAGGAAGGATTCGTGACCCGCAGCACAGTTTTGGAGGCCCTCAGCCGCGCTGAGGTAGCAAAACGGTTGGTGAGATGAACTGGCGGGTCGTCTGGAAGTGCAATCTGAGGCGGTACACGGATCCACTCCTTAGCAGTGCGGCCCCAAACAGTGCCTGCCTCGCTTTCCTGAGTACGTCGATCTGCTTCAGGGGGAGACAGTCGGTGAGGCTGGAGTTTGGACACAGCAGCAGGAGAGTCTTGAGTCGCTGGGCCGTGGGAGGCAATGGCGGGATCCAGCCTACTCTTGGGGGAGTACGGCGGGGGCTGATTTGAAGTATTCGCCTCTGCGAACGCTTGAGCCTCGGGAAATCGTGTTGATGCATCCTTCCTTGGCTCACCTGAACCCTGCCAAGCGACTGGTGCTGTCCTGGACGACGGTGGGCTAGCGAAGACGTTGTTCTTCCGCAGATCACGGTCGAGCTGCTTCTGGACGAGCAGGGGCGAAGGCACCAGGGCTGGCTCGTCGACCGTGCGATTGACTCCATCCGTCACACTGTGGCTAAAGGCGCGTGTGGTAGGGTAGCCGACGTTGGTATAGATTGCTCTTGCGTCGACAGGAGAAAGGCGCCGCATGTCCTTGAGAAGAGTGTCGTCGCCGCTGCTGTTGCTCGCAGTATCATCAGTGGCGTTCTTGGAAATGCTGATCGATTGTGTTCGAGTTATGCGGTTGTGCGCTTCCTCGAGACTGCTGAAGAGCGGACGTGTTTGGTGGCTGGGGAAGAGGGCAGAGGCGCCCCTCGATCCGTCACCATCATCTGAGCTTGGCTGGGCGGGCCGGGTCTTGAGGCAGGTGCTATCGTCTCCTCCGCCTGCCGGCTGCTGCCCCCGTCTGGCCATCGCAACGGTTCTCCCCTACTTGAACGTGAGCATCGGAAAGCGATGACGAGCTTACTATGCTTGAGGGCAGAGAGGGCGTGTGGAGGAGAGGAGAGGCTAAACGAGCGAGAGACAGACTGAATGGGGGAATGGAGGAGAATGAGGGAGCAAGAAAGAAGGTATGCTGGGCAAAACTAAGCTGAATCTCACAAGCAGCTGTGGAAATGGAGTTTGAGAGGGTGGAAAGGAAGTGAACAGTTTGAGATACCTTGGACGAGTGGTGTTGGGCAAGATTACGCGCCTGTTACGCGTTGGGGGGGCTTCTAATGGGACGGCATAGTCAGCAACCAAACCCTTGCGAAGCTTCTTTTCTCTGGCAAACAGGATGGATGGTGTGTGTCAGCCAACAGTGGCCTGGGCCTCTGCACTGGGATTACCTACGTCACTCTGGTGTGGGGCTAAGATGGTGGTAAATGGTGATGTCGGGGCGGGCTGAGTCGGTGTCTTCAATATAAACTTCAACTTCACTTGCACGGGTACCAACAGGGCCACAGGACTGAAGGACTACCAAAAGCCCAAGCATTATGGCCTTCCAGTGATATTGCGGCTCATTTCCTCACTTCCAGTAAGAAACCCAAGCTCGGTCAAGTTGCCATAGCCATATAAGCATCAAATCCATGCCTTGAGGACATGGGTCCACTCATTTTACTCTTGGCCTACTCTCATATGGGACTTACCAATGATGAATGTAACCACAGCTTTTCCTTGTGGTGGCCCAAAATTTGAGCATACTCATTACCCAGGGAGTTCTTTCACCTGGAGTGATTCAATCTGGTATCAACACTTGCATAGTGTGATATTTCGATGCTGATTTTACTTTTCTCGTGTGCCAGGGAGCGTATTGTCTACGCAACGATGAGTATCTTTCATGATATGGTGTGTGAAGGCCACTCAAGAAAGCAAAGACAACTGTGCAATCGAAGCCAGCTGACCTGTGAGGATATTGATTCAAGCCTGAAGAATAAGCATAGCGAGACAAAGGAGAGCCACAGCAGGTAAACCTGTATGCACCAGGCGCTTGTAAGCATCTTCATAAAAGCCAGCTTGCTGTACAGCCTATTGTTAGCCATATTTTGTCTGGATATGCACTTGGTCCCGGCCAGGCAATCTAAACACACATGAGCTCTCAATCTCGATAACTCAAATCATTCTTGACCAGGGACCAAACCAGAAGTCACCAGCCTGGGCAAGCGATGGGAAATGCATGAGGATCGGATTGCGACCGAGAAGAGACTGGAGATTCACACCTGCAAAAACAGAGGGTACAGCCATCAGATCTCGTCCTGTAGGATCTTATACTGCAAGAGGTTATGCTGTAGGAGGTAGCCCTATAGAACTTATACATAATGAGGACAGCATTCAATCACCAAGGCAATAGCAATGGTAATATTTCTGGTGCCAAAGAGTATGAAATCTTGTCCATGGCACTGTACTTGTATGGGTGTACCCTCCCTTTTTGCGGGTGCAATCTCATCTAGCAGAGAGAGGCAAGAGATTGGGCAGACAAAGGGAATTCTAGACGATATACCACAGATTAGACTGTGATATGTCTACCACAAACAGCTATCGTGGCTTGGGGACCAGGGACACAGGTGAAAGGGTTACTTTATGCCGTGTCGAGCAAAGACAAGAGGTGAAGTTCTCAGGCGGCTCTTTGAACCACAACAGGGGTGCCTCTTCAACTGAGCACAGGCTGGAGCCGGGGTTCCACCTTCGCTTATCTGGTAGTTTGGGCCCGATTGCCTTTGTCACCAGCCGTTGCGCCAGGGGGTGGGTATGTCGGGGTAGGGTTGTGGTGAGTGGGGCCCTTTGCTGTGAGTGATTGTCTGATTGACTGCTTGGGAACGACAGCGGTGTTTCCCCGGATCCCAAATCCCCAACTCTCCAAGCTCCGACTTCGTCGTTGTTTATTCTTCTTAAGCTTTTCGTCATCCTGTGATATGACGAGCTACATGCACTGCCCATACATATCCTAGCATAACTGGCACACCTCCCTTACGACCAGTAACAAATCCTGGTGTTTGCCCCTGTAGCCGGGGCCTCCAGATTCTAGGACACGGTGGATTTGCCGGGCCATCACCATCCCACCCCAAGCCCGTACTGCGATGCAGCCCGAGGAGCCTGAGTTTGGTGAGGCCAAGGGGCTGACAGACCTCCCAAATGAGATTTTGTTCCAAATCATATCATGTTGGTCCCCCACTTGCTCAACCACCGCTTGCCCGGTCACAACTAACCGGGTTGCCTCCCCTTAGTCCTCGAGCCGTCCCAGAGCACAAGCCTGCAGCTTGTCTCGAAGAAACTCCTGGAGATATGCCGACACAACGCATTCTGGCGCTCACAGTGCTTCGAGAGCTCCACCTTCCTTGAATCCTTGCACCGTCGCCAGCGCCTTCTCGGGCGCCTCAGTGAGCCAAGCGATCCAGCTGATGCCCCAGGCCCGGATCAGGGATCCGTTTTGGGTCGCTCTGACCTTGGCCCATCGAGAAGAAACGAGCGTCTGAGGATAATGGCAAATTGGGATCCTTCTTTCCCTGGTGAAAATGTGAACTGGTATGATGAGTACATCCAGCGAAATGCACCAACTACCGTCAATTGGCTGCAACAGCCTGTGTTAAAGGACGGGGTAGAGAGCACTTATATCGAGACACGAGGCGTTGCTCTCTATACACCCGAGAACGGTCAACAAGACCACCAGGGACTAGAAACGGTCCTTGCCGTGTCACCCCTGGACGACGGGTCTGTCTGCATGTGGGATGTCACAGGGACGAAAGGCCGCAAGGGCGCCATTTGTGCTCGCAGCAGGCCAGGCATTCTTTACATCGACGGTCCTTCTGCAGATAACAGCAGCCGGTCCAAGAGGATCGATTCTGGGGTCACCGAGTGTGTCAGCGTCGATAGCAAACTACACCTTGCTTTCTTCGCCGTTCAGAACCGTGAGTTTGCCACCTCCGTGCGCCGTCGACTAGGCGTGTCGAACAAGTCCCAACTGGTATCCAGTGCTGATGAGGGATCCGACAGATCTGATTGAGGTGGATTTGCGCAGGCTCACTGTGGTGGGGTGCGAATCGTTTCCGTGGTCCATAACCGCTCTGTCTACAACAGATGCAGGCGTTCCTCTAACTGTTGGAACCAACAATGGTAGTAAGTGACGTTTGACCGAAGTCGGCCGCTGCCAGGCTGCTAGATGATCTTCAAAGTTGGATCCTATGAGAACTGTCAGATATCAAGAAATTGGGGCGTCTCGGCCGTGGCTGCGGAACTCACGCAAATGAGAATCATGCACTAACACGGGGCCCTAGTTCATCCACATGACCACAGGTCCAGGGCAGCACGGCAGAGCGACAGTTCAGAGAGGCTTGACGACACCGATGGGCTCCGAGCACTTGATGTCTATACCAGAAGCCTAAAGGCCCTGTTTGACAACAGTCCATTGCCTCCATATGCCCCACTGTCTCACCCTGGACCGCTTAGCATTCTTCACATGCAGCGACCTGGAGCACAAGCAGACGTTGCGGACGAGATATTTGTTGCGGGGCGCTTCCCCAGTATTCTTTCATATGATAGACGGATGTTCCCGTCGATCAAAGGCAGCCTCCACTCCGGCGCCCGACTATCTAGCTTGGCATCATTACCGGTCCCGTTCTCAACGGTGGAAAACGAGCTACGCCGCGAGGGCTTATTGTCGCCTCAGCAAATCGAAACGTCCAAGACAACACCGCCCGGTGGCCAGACGCTGATTGCATGTGGTGAGTACAACACAAAAGGCTCGCTGGAGATGTATGGGCTGCAGCCTCCTACGCAATCGCCAACCTCTGTGCCTGGTGGCCTGGCAAACTCGGTCTTCAAAAACCGCCAGTCGTCCTCCGACTCGAAGCTTCTTTCGTGCGTGAACCAAGGCACGCGGCTTGTTTGTTCGGACGGCTCAGGGCGGATCAAGTGGTTTGAAAGAGATGGCTTCACGGAAGTTCGCCGAGTCAAGATCGGCCACTGTGAGCGTGCGCAGGCGCCTTCTCTATTTGCAAACATGCCAGGATCCGATGACATCGCAAGGAAACTGCTTGCGACGCAGGGCGGAAAGAGCGGCGGCGTCAATGGCAATGAGCTGCTGTTCTGGACGGGCGAAAACCTAGGACTGATTGCCTTCAAATCCTCCCCCGCCTTCACGGCTGAGGATTTTGAGGAAGAAGCAAGGTCAGCTGCAGAATTAGAGAAGGAGAAAGAGGAAAGGATCTACAGCGATGCGCTGCGACAAGCTCTCCGAAGCCAAGCTGAAAATGTAAGATTCGTCAGGAATCTGGGGCTCAGGGTCTAGATGCACACGCAGCCCTAGCTACTGTGAAGGAAGCAGAGGTTCCAATGTCATGCACAAGGCTTACGGCGCTTGACCGAACCGACCAGAGTTTTGAGGGGCAAGAAGAGCAGGGGAATTGCACAACGCACTGTACGACAGCGACCAGCGTTAACCTTGTTCACTCATGATGTTTATTAGTGGCTGGGGACTAGAGGCCGATTTTAAACTTGGATGTGGGCCGTTGTGGACGCTGTTCAAGAGATCGGAGATTGGCATCTGCACAGGCAGAGGATGCACCCGTACAAAGGCTATTTGCCTCAGTAAATACATGTACCTACTTACTAAGTAGGTACTGCTAATGAGAGCTGGACAAGATACAGGACGGCTCGGAGATCATAGTGGTCAGGCTGACACTAAGATGGTTATCTCACAGGAGGTTATCTCATAGGAGGTTGTCCCATAGGAGGTTATTCGATGGGGCTTTGGTGTACCCTCTGTTTGTAGGTGCGAATCTCCGGTCTCTTGTTCAACGCGTGTCACTCGGGCCGGGGCTAAGTACCTATCAGACTGGGCCCGGTGGCACATGTTCCCCGAGAGAGCAACGCTGGGATGTGGCACGACGGGAAAAGGAGCCACTGATGCATGTCTAGTCTATACTCTAATGAAGCCTTCCGAGACGACACGAGGCGAAGCATTGGAGCCAATGCCGCCAATGCTGGGCTTGTATTGCGTGGGGAGTGTTGCGCGTCAGACGTGGCCGGAGGAGACTCGGCATGGCCTTGCATAAAAGGCTCGACGTGCGCGGGCCGTGGCCGGGGCGGGGAGTGAGCTCGAGAGGCTCATGCCGTGCCAATGCGGTTGCTTTGTCGTGAGGAGTAGGTCTGAGACGGGCTTCATGCGGCGCCGACAGCCGGGCATGTGGACCCCTGAAACGCCCAGATCTATGGCCGCTGCCGAGCAACTGCCAGTGGCACGACGGCAAGCAGTGGCGGCGGGTGGGCGTCGTGGCGTGCCGTCCGACGTTCCAGTCTCGCGTTGCAGCACTGCACCGACAGGCATGGACCAGGGTTGGAGTCGCCTGGAACCATGTAATGTGGGGACAAGGAGCCTCGCTTGCCTCGCAACCCCGGAGGAGGGCAGGATTCTGGTTGCCATTTGGCTATTGGGCCAGCGCCACAGGCCGATCGCTCCAGCGAAAGTAAGGCGGTGCATATCAACCAATCAGCCGCTTGCACACGGGCCCAGTGATGGGATGGCTTGGATGGGCAGTCGGCGGCCAGAGGCAGGTGGCAGGATCCCCCAAGCCCGCTGCCGATCGCCGCGCCGCCAATCTCTGGCCTGCCTGCCTGCTGCAGCTGTCCGCCTCGTTCTTGCTGCGCCCGTGTGCCTCTGAGCGGACATCACTCAACCTGGCCGAGAAACACCAGACCGCCCGCGCAACGTCGAGGGCATCGAAACAACATGTGTGTGTGTGTGTGTGTTGGTGCACGGCAGAAGGCTCTGCGCTGGGCACACCCGCAACTAATTTCTGCAATCCACCGTGGCATCTCTGGCTGTAATAATAGTATATAATTCCAGGTCTTCTCGAGACCAGCCGTCGTCCCTGCCCGGGCCCAGGCTGGCAGGCTGGCTAGTCTGCTGCACGCACACGGGTCCCGCAGCAATCCCGCAGCAAGACCCATATCGGTCCAGCCCATTGGAAACCAACATATACACGCACGAGCACGCGCACACCGCTTGCCGAGCAGCACCGTCAGACCGTGTGCTGCTGCCGTACAATCACAACAACGTTGCAGGCTCTGAGGCTGTCCTGTGCCCACTCTTCTGTGCTCATCTCCCGTGGCATCCTCGCTGTCGGGTCTGCCACGGTACGACGCTTCCAGCTTCTTGCAGGGGTTCCACACTTGTCAGGGACAGCCATGGCACTCCCGCACTCCATCCCGTCCCGGGTCCCCTATTTCCCTCTGGCTCTCCCTCCCTCCCAAGGCATATCCCAACTTGAGACCTTGGGCATTTCACAACCCTCAGGTACCGCCCCGCCGGCCAAGTACACACTCCATGCAAGTGAGGCGGGCCGTCCAAGACACCCAGTGCCACTTCTTGTCATCGCCATACCACTTGCCGAGCATGACTTGAACAACTGGCACGCTGATCATCTCAATCATGCGCTTAATCATCTCGTCCGCTCCTCCAGCGTCTTTATACTATCCTTGCTCGCGCTTATGCACTTTTGATCTTGCACTTTCATCTACTACCACCGCTACTTCTCAACTGTCCTGTCCTTCGACAACAATTCTATCATGATCAATGGCTCATTGGGCCGGTGCTGGAGGCCTTCTCACCCGATCTTTCGGTCATCCGGATGGCCACGCCTTGCACAAATGCTCTTCGAGGACGCAAGGCAGGTTACCTGTCGTCCTTCACGATGACCCCTACGGATACGGCCCGGGCGACACGTCACTGCACCCGCGCCCGGGGAGCTGGGAATCCGAGCACATTGTTGCAACACCACCAGGCATCGACTGGTTACCCAAGCAGCCGCAGTTCTTCGTCATCAGAGAAGGCACACCTGCTTCGAGGGAGGAGCAGGATGGCCATTGCCGCGTTGTTCCCCCGAGTAACGATGGCCACCTATCCCCAGAGCCCGCTCCCGTTGCGTGCTTCATGGAACGGACAAATTCAGGTCGCACCATCTTGACAGACTCCGACTCGCACTCTGCTGTCGAGTGCAACGACTTCTCACCCGAAGAAGACAAGGCTGCCGCCGCCAGGGTGAGGAGCCACATGAACAGCCCGCGGCGGGATGTGAGGCGACATGAGCGCATACTACGAAGCCTCATCCACCCCAGAAACCATAGAGGTGCCGACTTCGCGCTCGACGAGACCGCGCTCGAGTCCATCTTCAGTGCCGCGGACGAAATCTTCTTCCAGGGTCGCTTGTCTCGCCGGGTGCAATGGGAATGGTCGTCGAGCGAACAGAACGACTACAGCAGCAGGATCATCGGGACTACTGCGCTGCGCGAGGCCCAGCCCCCCTTGATGGGAGGTTATGAGACGCTCATTGTCTTGAGCAGCCCGTTCCTCAGGGACACAAAGTTCAACCGCCGACTACTCATCTCAACGTTCCTCCACGAGCTCATCCACTCATATCTGTTTATCTGTTGCGGGTTCAAGGCGAGGCATTGTGGCGGCCACACCCAGGGCTTCAAGGAGATCGCCGCTGCCATCGACGAGTGGGCTGGAAGGGGCACGCTCAGGCTGTGTGATATGGAGGCGGACCTGGCGCATTTCAAGGAGGTGGAAAGGAGCCCAGTCATTGAGCGCTCGCATCCGAGCCATCACGACTTCGCCTGCAGTGGCGAAAGAGTCGCTGAGCCCTTCGACACGCCACCGTGGACCACCGGCCCTCGAGTCGTATTCCAGAACCATATTAACCAACACGGAATGGAGCTGGCGTCCAATACCAGCACGCCAGTATCGTCTACGTCTACACTTGTTGGCCAAAGTCAGCGAGAGACGTTATTGCAGCCCGATGAGGCTGTCTCCCGCATGCTGGAGATGGCCGCCCATACGTTCGCTGGGTCAGGAACGAAAGGCTATTATTGAACAGCCCTTCACGCCGGGTGTTGCGCCGTTTGCGACGCGAACACCCCTCGCCCACAGTGTTCCTGAGGATCAACTCAGCTACCGCACCTTTGCCACTGGTGTCATTCGCTAGAGAGGATGCGTCATGGCTGGGCGACGATGAAACATTCTCGGAAGCTATTCTCTGTCTTTACTGTAGTCTCAGGGAGTGAGGCATTGGTTTTCTTTCCTCCCATATGCATTGGCGATGGCGTTAACAAAAGTGCTGATACGAGATTTGTGGGTGGCGTCTACCATTTAGGTCTGCATTACAATGTTTTTCTGGCATTCACGACATGTCAGGACTGGAGGTTTTATGCATATAACGTTGCTCATGGAATTCATGTACATTTTACGACCCTACAAGTTTAATCTACTGATAGGTTCAACCCATCATATATCTCACTCTAGGCGTCCCTCCTTTCCCCTTCAGAGCGAGTTCAGCTTGTTGCCGTGCGCCGAAAAGCAACGCCAATTGGTGATACCAACGGGGCGCTTCCACGTGCGACTCAGATTGACAGGTTGGGCTGCTACACCTGCAGATAGAATGCAGTCAGACCGGGGTCCCAGTCTCGACCATCCGGGCGATAGAATCTACCAACCCAGCGAACAGCCGTGCGTGTTTTTACAGGATGCAATACCGCCGCCCGCCTACGGTCAGTCAGACATGGCTCGCTACTACAGATGAAGGCTTTGATTCAGCCATGCACCATCCTCGTGGACAAGCGTCTTCACCAGGCTATGCAAGGAGTACTAAGGCAAGCCGTCCTGGTTGTCGGGGTCCATTAAGATAGTTTCGACCCACTCACCAGACGCGTAAGACGCGAGTCTCGAAACACCACGAGGCATGGACGCTTGGACATTGGCGTACGAGTAGGGATCGCCCGCCGGTGGAGCAGGCGAACATGCTCCACTCGAACTTCAGGCAACACAAGATCTTTTCTGCCCTCCCGCCGTCGTCGCCGGTAAGCAAACCTGCCAAAAGGAGCTTGTCGAGGCACTCGGCCAGCTCTTCCAGCGCGTCTAGCTCGGGAATTCTCTGGTCTTGGTATCGCGGAAGAGGAAGAAGAAATCATTCTTCGCCTCCAGCTTCGATGGGACCAGCAACTCCTCGGACTTGAAGGTATCTTTGGTCTGCGCCATAAGGAGCTCTGGGAGATAGGAGAACATCTTCAGGGCTCCGTCTGACAATGGCGGAACTGCTCGGTTTTCAACTAAAGATGAGCAGGGCAGCGACATTTTGTTGTTCGGTTGTGTGATGATATTTAGATATGATATCAATTGCAACTGAGGCGTGTGAAGGCCTGGCGTGCCTTGAACTTGTGGCCAGACCTGCCATTACATGTTGATTGCATATATCAATATTGGCATGTATGCTTGCAGACCCAGAATCAGGAGAACAATTCTCTAGCTATTATGTTCACTCTGGGATCGTCACAATCTGCGAAGGTGGCCAGAATGGCATATTGTTTCAAAGACAACTACGAGTCGCCTCTTCTCTTGTCATCTTGACATTGGATCTTGGCCAACGAATAAGGGAAGACCGCCGAGCCTCATCAATCAAGCACAAATCGGCAGCTATCACTCACCCATTAGCTCTGAGGTTGATCGCACAACGAAGAGTCTGAAGCTGCTAAGCAAAACTATGTGACTTTGAAGAATATGTATGGAAACTCGGGTGGCAATTAGACTCGGTATAGCAGCTTATTCTGCCTTGCTGTCAATTTTGATTGGCGGTGCTTGGCACATATCTGATTAGGCACCGGCCATTTCTCATATCAGTGCATGAAGGCCTGCATTCCTGCCAGGCGCATGTTGATCTGCTCGTCTCGCAGCTCATATCAATGCCTGCCGAGTTCGCTGTGGTTGTGTCCTGAGCATTGTCTTGGGGGAAGACGTGGTCCACCATATAGTCCCCGCAGCCCTTTGGCTTGCTGTTCCATTTCCCATTGGGCGTATAATTGAGCTCCGATGATGAGTACTCCCTTCCTCGTCCTGGTTTAGTTGCGGTGGGTTGCTACCCTCCAGCGGACTAACCTGCGCCATTGCAACCAGAACCGTCCCGGTGCTCCATAGCCACAACCACGAACCCGTCCGAGGCAAGATCACCACATGCCGTCAAGAACATAGTTCACAATCCTCCCAGTCCGTGATGAAACATGACTACCGTGAGTCTTGACTTCTCGTCATTGAACAATTTCTGTGGCTCACCCGCAATAGCACCAGGTGCCAAGGCAAGCTTCGGGTTGCGGAATGCAGGCAGCTTCGTGAACTACATGTACATACAATTGAGACTGTTACTGGGAAATCCAGGATGCTGAAGAAATTCGGAATTGCCCTTGGCATGTTGGCAGGCGCGGCCGTGGCAGTTAGGGCACCCTCCTCTGCCCTTTCGTCTGAACAGGGTCGGTTGGATAGTAGAAGAGAAGACAACAGAGCCAAATTTCATGGCCGGGCGATTCTCCCGCTTGATGCGCGAGAAGGTTTGCGGCTCGTCGACGGGGGGGGCTCGGCCTCGAGGTGGCCAATGTAGCATGGCAGAACACGGAAAACCCGCTCGCGCTACGCCTTTGCGGCGTGTGTGGAGGGCCGCTCGTGTTGCTCCATTCAGCTCCCGAAGCAAGGAATCCGGGAGTTAAGAATTCAAAGCGTGTTGATTGAGACCTGGTAAAATTGGTGGAGTCCCGGTGGTGACAGACGGGTTGGCTTGAGTAACCTTAGTCACGCCTCCAGTTATTCAGCACGGAAAGCTGCTGTACCCTGTATAGCTAGAACCTCTCGACATACCAAAAATGAGAATCTTGAAGTTTTCTTTCACGTCTAGAGAAACAACGTCACTCTTATCTTTCGCGACTGGGAGAGGGAGAAAACGAAGCCACCGCCCCTGGCGAGGGGGGCCGGGGGTACCACATCAAACAAGCCAAATAATCACTATCCACATTATTGACCTGACGTTGAGAGTCGGCTCAGACCCCTATCTGATCTATTTCAGCGCTCTAGCGGGCACCAGACTGTTTATCGCCCCTTCTTGCGGCCCAAGCATAGTGAGCGGCGGCCTCGACATAGAGAGAGGCATTGGGAATTCAAACACTTTTATACTGGATCGGCCCCATTGAGTAACATCCAACAGCCGCAATCTTGAGATCCTGACCCCGCGCGCTTGTCCACAATGGCTACAGGGACTTAGGGGAATATGGATATATTTTCGGAAGTAAATCCGCACTCTACAACAAAGCGGATTACGCGGTCCTTCACGGACATTTGCAGGGCTTAGCTGTTTCACAGCGTCATGCCAAAGATGCTTGCTACTTTTAGTCCCGAGGGCGTGTGCTACAATCCCAATAAGGCAGTCAGCCTTGTGTAACTTGTAAGCCACGTTAGTTTCAGGCCAGCCGCAGATTGGGCTGACGTCCGTCTTCGTACCTGTCTGCTTAACCGGCGCATTTCGTGCTGTTCAGAAAGTCTTTCAGCTGCTCTGACCCATGCCGGCTAATCAGAGGTACCCGAGAAGCTCGACACAAGTCCAGGCTTCGTTGGAGCTACAGAGAAATCTACTCGTCAGAATGGAGAACTTCCAATGGGAGGATGTGGTGTTGCAAGACTGCCAAGAATACTATTGAGGTTGACTCTGGGGTATCTGTTTTAGCTAATCCGGAGTCCTCCTACGACATATGGACTATTGTGCCTATTCTCTGCTTTGTACGCACAACAAAGATCTTTTTGATTGGCTCAGATTTAAAGAATCACACATATTCTCGTCTCGGTGTTTGACAGCTTCGCCGTCAATTAGCCCTTATGCTACTTGTGTCGACGATCAACGGCGTCGTCGGGAGCAGTGCTCTGTGGCCTTGCCTGTGCGTCACAAGGCTAAGACCACGTGCCTACTTGTCGTATTTTGACTATTGTGATTGGCACCATATGATTTTGAAATGCTGGGTCTTGGATTGTTTACTATTATATAAAGGCGCCATGCATGGCTTTAGACGCATGCAGAATGGAAACGAAACCAGTTATGTACGTTGTGGGAAGCGTCGTCCTCACAACGGGACTTCACATAAGTGCGAGTCTTTTATATACTTTATTACCAGAATACCTAGGTGGTTTGGCTACTGATCTCCCATACATATAAAATGTATGTGGTGCCTTCACACAGTGGTAAACGCTCCTGAATTTCCAAAAAGAACAGGTGCGGTATTGAAATCTAGACCTTTGCAGCTCCCAACTTAGCATGCACAGATTCCGTAGGCAGATGAGCCTGTTGCACCAGACCCTGCTTCGTAACATGCTCCTGCTGCAAGCTGTAACCCTTGACACTCGCGCTCAAGACCAGACAAAATCCCGCAAATGCAATCATACTGACATAGATAGCCCGCAAGGATGAATTGTAAGCACTCATCAGCTCACTCCTCTGGGGTCCCGGCTCCATAGCCTTGATGATCTCGACGACAATCGTGGCCTCCCTAGAAAACTTGCTCGCCACGCCCGCAAATTCGGGCAACTCCAGAAGCTTCTGCCGGAATACATTTTGGAATATGACGCCAGACACAGCAACGCCGACCGCCTGACCGAAGCTCCGCATAAATACGAAGAAGGCGGCGGCCTCGCCGTTGAGAGCGGGCTCCGAGGCGGCCTGTCATTATCAATTTATATTTAGAACTTTACTCCTTAAAAGGATCTCCTGCACTACCTCTTACCTGGATACTGAGAGCCATCGCTGGGAAGAGCATACCTGTCCCGATACCGATCGGAACGTTTAGAAATACCCAGGCGACCGTTGAGGTTCCTGGATCGAGGAGAAGTCTTCAACATGAGGAATTAGCCATCAAGGAACCAAAGAAGTAATTCAATAAGAAACTGGCGAGGAGCGGGTCATCAGGCGGGCATAGTCTGTCTCAAAGACCGTAGCCGATGAAGCCTCTTTTATATAGGCTGGAGGTAAGAATTGTTTGTCCCTAGAGGGGTCAAAGATGTGTCCAGAAACTGCTTACAAGATCCCGGCCCCAAGGGTGGTGAGCGCCCAGCCAATCCAGATGGACCAACGATAATGACCTGTCTTGGCGGCAATGATACCAACGACGAGTCCCGAGGGCGCGACTGTCAGGGTCTCGGGGAGGCAAGCAACCGCAGAGATGACGGGGCTGTAGAGCTTGACGCCCTGGTAGTAGAGAACTGCTCGACGCATGTCAGTAGGTCTGCTTATGTCAGGAAAGGCACGTACACTTGGTCATCTTACTGAGGAAATAAAGTATACTCCACAGAATCATCCCGTGGAACATGGTCATAGCATACGACGAAACCATATCCCAGTTATTGAAAACGCCCTTGTGAATAATGGGCTCAGAGGCAAAGTGGAATTCCCAATAAGCAAAGGCAAACAGCCCACAAGGCCCGATAATCAAAGGCAACAGCACCCTCCACGAACCCCATTCATACATTACGCCGCCTGTGGTGAGCCCGACTGATGGTGACGTTAGTCCTGCTACGGGTCCCAAAGTGTTGTATTCTAGAACATTCCAAAACATGAAAGACGGGGATCCGTAACAGGTGAAAAGTGATACTGACAAAGGAATCCCGTTGAGCTGATAGTGAATAGGAGAGAGCCAAGCCAATCAAATCGCCGGAGCTTGCTCATGATGTCGCCCGGAATCGGGGTCTGGTGAAGGAACAAGGTCACGAAGACGACCCCGACAGCTATCACAGGCAAGTTGATGTAGAAAATCCACCTCCAGCTGATATCCTGCGCGAAACCCGCACCGATGAGCGGACCGGTGACAGTTCCAATCGACCAGACCCCACTCAACATACTGAGCCAGTGGCCCCTGAAGGCAAGGGGGACGAGGTCGGTGATGACGACCTCAGTGAGGGCGAGGAGGCCGCCGCCGCCGATGCCCTGAACGGTACGGCCGGCGAGAATCACGCTGAAATTGCCGGCGAGGGCAGGGATGAGAGAGCCGGCGGCAAAGAGAGCAGACGACAGGTAGATGAGTAGCTTACGACCAAAGATGTTGCTGAGGGAGGCGACGGTGGGCTGGAGCACGGTCGAGGCGAGCAGGAAGCTCGTGCCGGACCAGAATGCCTCGAGCGCTGTGCCGCCCAGGGCTGCGCTCATGGTTGGTAGGGCTACCGACAGCGTGGTGGCATCAAAGGCACAGGCCAGTCCCAGAACACACAGAGCGCTGAAGGCGAGCACGAAGTCCCGGGTTGGCCGGAAAATGGGCTTGTCGTTAATGATCTCCACGGTTGCCGTGCTCATGACGGTGGGAATTCTTTGCAGCAGGGCGTCTTCTGCGGACGCCTCATCTTGGACTGATGGCAGGGCGCTGGAGCCGAGAGTGGCCGCAGCCTCAGGTATCTCTTTTGACGCCATGCAAGTGCTCGATGTGATCCAAGGGACCCGGGCTAATAGTCGAGTCTTGGGTGTCTCCCTTTTACTTTTCCTCTACCTCCTTGGGGCGGAGTGAAGGGTGAGAGGAGGTGATGCTGGTACTGGAGAAAGTGGACGAGGTCAAGATGGGGTCAATTTGTGAGGTCTATCTGTATACATGATGGCAGAGGGCGACGGAGTATATTCCATATTGGATCTGTGTGACCCAGCGTGAGGCGCGATAGTATTGTCAAAGACACACCAATCCACACGCACCGAGCCTCCCGCATTCGGGCGGGCTTGCCGGGACCGGGTATGCCACATCCCGAACCCGACCGGGTCCTTTGATTCGGGCGGGTGGTTCGTTGACGATATTGTGGTGAGAAGGCACCCGCCAACAAAGAAAGGAATCGACACGCGTCGTCTGAGAAGGTTGAGCCTCACTGGCAGGGGCGAGCTAAGTGAGATGGGCCCAGATAGGGTAGATAGGGTTTTGGCCGTGCCACTTGATACACGAGCGCGGTAGGCTGGAATGCTACGGGCGCTGATCGTCCGTATGCTGTGACGATTGCGGCCATGGAACACCTGGGCACCTGGGCAGCCTACAGGATCGAACCGCTCGACCGTCCCATCCACCAGAACCTTAGATTGGGTGCAGGGTGCAGGACATACACACGTGCTCGCACGCGCGCCTCGGCTACCAGGTACAGTAGCACCAAGGCCTGGATCGTTTCGTTTCATGTCCGCTCAACCCCAGGTTTTGGGCCACGGCGTTGTCTGTACATGGTCGTCATGTACACACAGTACAGTACGCCCTCGTGGGCCGACAGGCGACCGTCCCGACTCCCTGCCACGCTCCGATCACACGGAGCTGTCTTGGTTTTAAGGTTACATACATACCTGACTATGTCATGCCCATGCCCATGCCCATGCCCGTGGTGGTGCTGCCAGTTGCCGCCTGTGAAACAGCGACGGCTTAGCCATCGCCGATATCCTCATCGCCGGGTTTCACATCTTCAGACGAGAGCCCTCTGAGGCCACCGCCTGCTCCTCGCAGCCAGCCAGCGCTGTCCCGCGCCGCCGCCTGTTCGCTCCATGTTTTACTCACCCTCTCGCCTCCTCCCGCTTTGACTCTCCCGTCCTCGGCGTCAGCCCGACCGGTTCGTGTGGCCTGCCTTCGTCGTTGAACCCTCGGCACTTTTTGCCCGCCGCCCTTATAGGGTGCACACCGCAGCCGCATGAACCTCCCCCATCGTGCTTGTTCGCAACCTCTTGCCACCCTGAGTCGCCATCGCCTGCCAGCTGCTCAACATGGTCAACACGGGGAAGCCCTCGGGCGGTTGCAAGCTGTGTCGCGCCCGCAGGATCAAGTGCGATGAGACCAAGCCCTTCTGCTTGAAGTGCCAGAAATCAAAACGCCAGTGCCCCGGCTACAGGGACCCCTTCGACGGCAAGATCCGCGACGAGACCCAGTCCACCATCCGCAAGTTCAAGCGGACCCGCATTGTCATCGAGAAGGAGCAGGTCCTGGAGGACCAGGCTCTGCTTGAGCAGATCAAGGACCATGACGCCGACGACATCAAGGCCAACGCTGCCGAGTGGAAATGCGGCTACTTCGAAAACAGGAGGGGCAGCGACTCGGGCAACTCATCTACATCCATCACCTCCAGCACCTCCAGCAACTCCTGGGAGACGATACACGAGGATTACTTCGCCTCCCTCGTCACCCCCGTCGAGCAGCAGGCCACCTGCTACCTGCTCTCCGACTACGTGCTCGTCTCCGAAATGCCCGGGGGCCGGAGGGGATATTACAAGTTCGCTTACAAGATTCTAACCAAAGGCGACCCTTCAAGGTGCCTCTTGTCTGCCTTCAAAGCAGTCTCCTTCGTCGCCTTGGCCTCCCGTCCAAATTCTCACCACCTCATGGTCGAGGCCGAGTCTCACTACTCCAAGGCCCTGAGGGAGGTCAACAGGGCGATCCAGGACCCAGCCCAGGTCAAGAGCGACCAGACCCTCGGCGCCGTGTTGCTCCTGGCCTTTTACGAGGTGAGTCGAGATGTCCCTCGCCTTCCAGAATCATAAAGCTCGGGGGCTTACGGTCAGCTTCGCAACCAAGACGCTGGCATCCACGCGTGAGAGGCTCGATGAGTATGTCAACCACATCAAGGGGGCCGCCCAGCTCGTAAAGATGCGGGGGCCAAGGCAGCAGGAGACCGACGAGGGCGCCGAGATGTTCGCAATGACACGCAACCAGTTCCTCGCCATCCGTAGCATGTCGCCCGCAATCGAGCGCGACGACTACACGTGGCTGCTGCGCCAACACTGCGGCGAGCCATATGTCAGCCGGGTGGCGACCCTCACCATCGCGTGCAGCGAGATCCGCATGAAGACCGACCAGCTCCTTTCCGGCGGGCACCGAGACCCGCGAAAGATCCAAGGCGTCCTGGAGCTGCTGCGGACCGCGCAGGCCATGCAAAAGAAGTTGTCGGGTCTCGACCAACCTCAGAGTGCAGTGTGGTCTGTGAGCACCGTCATACGAGACTCCCTCGGGCCGCGCGACGGGGCCGATGACCCACCTGGGGAGGTTTACACTTTCCACAACCTGTACACTGCCATGATTTATACCATCATCTGGTGCTCGCACATCTTTCTCACCACATGCATATTCCGCTGCATGGCCTGGCTGGTGGCCCCCGACGACTGGCGGGCAGGCGAGGACTACGAGGCCGCCGTGAAAGCCACCCAGCAACGCATCGCAGACATCGTGGCGGCCACCCCTTACTGCTGCTCTTGGAACGGGTGCGATACAGAGTATTCCGACTTTCCCGTCGGCTTGTCCACCCCGACCTCGCCTGTAAAGGGCGTCGCAGGCTTGGTCATCTACAGGCCTGCCTTCACGGCCCTGGTCTCGGATTACGCCACCCCAGAGCAGAAGAAGTATCTCCACGGCCGCATGAAGTTTCTGGCTGACATTGTTGGGATTAAGCAGGCCAACATCTTGCTGAAGGTACGTCTCACGTCCCGAGGGCCACCATGTCAAGGCGTTGCCAACCTATACTAAGTCCTGACCCAGACACGCGACGAGTCAGCGACTCCCTCGCGCGACATTGAGCGAGACAGGGCGCGGGCATGACTTGGGAGCGCAAGCTGACCATTGCAACGCCTCTTGTTGTGTTTTCATTGTTGGGCGGACAGCCTGGCTAGGCGTTCCTGAGGGCTTCAAGACGGTAGCATTTGCTTCTTGGGCTCGTTCAGGCCCTCTCAACGTGCATCATTGGGGTTCAAGGTGTTTTGGTCATGGTATGGGCGAGTCTTGTTACCTCCGCCGACATTCGTTAAATCCAGATTTTCCCGGGGCAGCGACGAGGCATCTTTTACGAAAGTCTCAAAATAGCTATAACCATACCGACTTGTTTTCCACCGCAAATTCCCTGAATGTCTTCGGTCTTCTCCCAGTTACCCTCAACACCACATCATTAAGCCTCTCCTCCGATCCGTTTCTTATCGGGATGTCCATGGCTGCCAGGACTTGAGCATACTCTTTACTTAGCCCGGCGTTGTTAACGTGGCGTTCAACCAGCTCGTCCACGGTGAGGTTGACATGAACAACTTTCTTGTCGATGACGTCGCCGATGATGTCCGCACACTGCATTTCGGTCAGTTCTACCAACCTCGGCGCAAGAGGGAATAAGGAGACGAAAGAATGGATTGGCTTTTGGGGGTTAAATTGAGACTTGCCTGTTCGTAAGAGAGCAGCTCGGGCCCCAAGACAACAAAATCCCCGTTTGGTGGCGCCTCGGTCGTCAGAGCAGAGTATGCACACGCCGCGATGTCTACCTTAGAAACCCCTAGTGGTGACGTTAGTCCTCCTACGGATCCTGAAGTGTTGCATTCTAGAACATTCCGAAACATGAAAGACGGGCATCCGCAACAGGTGAAAAGTGATACTAACAGGGTATCCTGCCGCCCCCTGATGCAGAATAGACCTTGCCTTCGGCCCGGACCGCCTCTAAGAGTCCGCCGCGCTCTGCCCAGTTGTCCATAAACCAGGTGGGGCGTATGATCCCAAAGCCGATGTGGCCACGAGCGCCGAGCTCCTGCAGGTACTTTGCGGTCCCGCCGAAGAACGGCCCGCCCGCCTCGACCGAGGTGGCACTCCTGTTGGAGATCTGGTATTAGCCATGGCCTTAGCCCTTTTCATGGGGGTACGATTGGGTTTTCTGGTGGCCTGGGAACTTGTGTGTCGAGCCTTCCAGGTGGAAGGCTGGGAGAGACGCGTACTGTAGCACAAACCGTTTTACCCCGTGCTCCTTCCTGGCCAGGTCAATAAAGTCGTTCATGATCGAGCTTGCATCAGGGACCGGCGGCGAGATTAGGTATACCGCCGCTATGGGCGAGGTCTTGGTCGCCGTTATGAACGGGTTCGACCACGTCGTGCGGTCGAGCCAGTCAAATTTCACCATCGGGTGGACGGTGGCGGCGGTGGCCGAGGACGCTGACCGCGAGGCGACGAGATAGGGCGTAGACGATGCCTGACAGAGTTCGGCGATGCACAAGCCGACCTTCCCAGTTCCACCAATTATAAGCAAAGTTGAAGCCATTGTAAGAGTAACTAGTAAAAGCCGTAGTTGCAGACCCGGCTTGTTGTCTTGGTGCTTGGCTGGGCTTCAACTGTTATACTGCGTGCTACATATACTTAAGAAGTGTGTGCAGCGGACGGACATCATCACCAGCTTATATAGCCGGCCGCACTAGCAATTCCTCCGTGCATGAGCCTCCCTATGGGCTAGGAGCCGTGGCATGATGATTCCCCGCTACAACTCGCAGCAGGAAGGCCTTCCTTCGTATAATGTGAGCTCCGGTAGGTCCGGTCTCCAACCCGGAAGTACGCCTGTTAAGTCCGAGTTCTAACAGAACACACACCGCACAATTTTACCACTCCATTGATCAGTGCAGGTGTCTCATGTTGCCATCCTGCTAGTCTAT